>VZRI01012520.1:457116-474512 GCA_013397515.1 Upupa epops
TACTTTTGGGAAGATATTTCTGGATTTTTTTTCCATTTGTGTGTGCTTGTTCCACGCCTGTTGTTTGAAACAACACCCAAACTTAATCCTATTAGTATTCTAAGTATGACTCTCTTCCCACTTGTAGTATACTTCCACTTGTGCTGTCTTGAGAGGAGGAATGTTCTGCTCTCATTCTGCTCACCTCAAAGCATGAATTTTTCTAAATTACCCCCCTATGGTTTTCTTTCATTCTCATTATCAGAGGTGAATGAGGAGGGGGTGGTATTTGAGGACCTGAGTCATTTCATCACATTACTTTAATGCTGTTTACAGCTGCAGTGATTATAAAGCCCTGTGTAAGTTGTAGGCTGATTTCTCTTGCGATTTCACTTGTTTTTGAAATCTTACAGCAATTTCTTGTGTAACATGTCTAAACCAATTTCTGTGTAGTTACCTAATGTTTGAGCCTCTAATAATTTGTTGTAAACTTCAGTATTTCCAACTTTTCTCTGTAACATAAATATTGACTTGAAATATTGCCCTTAACTTTAACGGTGGAAGTACAAAATGCATTCTTGCAGGTTCCCTTTTTTATGCTGCAGCTGTACCTGAGCCTTGCAAATCATAGCTTTATTCTCTCTTTCTGGCAAAGTCTTGAGCAAAGACTTGCCAAATATTTCAAATACCTTCTCCATCTGACTGTCTGGAAATGCAGTGCAACTGCTTCTGCTTTCTGTACTCCAGTCCTAGAAGGAAATTCCCCCGCTTCCTGCCCTCTCCTGGATGCTATCAGTGGATGGATAACTGTAATATTTGAAATACCAAGCAAATCCATCCCCTGTGACAGGCTGGAGAGGTGGAATTTGTGATGTTCTATCCCATGACCTTCTTTACTAGCTGGTGTGTGTTGCAAGAGATAAAACCAATGAGCCCTTGCATGAATCCTAAGATCCATGTTCCAATTATAGTTAATTAGCAGCTATTGTAAGACTGTAGACAGTTAACACTAGTGTTAGTACTAGTATTTACTGCAGCAGAGCAAGGAGTGGATCCCCATACTGCAGCAGTACTTCAGTAAAAGCTGCTTAGGTGTGCTTTGTAGCTTTCTAGTGTGCAGCACTAGAAAGGAGGGAAGTATTAAACATGTCTGTGCTTGTGATTGAGTGAGTTTTGCTGAAAATAAATAAAGCACACAGGTTTGGGGATAATTCTTCTACTCACAGGCAGCAGCGTATTCCTTCCTTGTAGAACATGTCTTGTAGCCATACAACACTGTTTTCAATGGAACTCTGGGGGCTGGATGGTTGGAATCTCCCTGCTTAATGCTTTGAAGGGAAGTCACATCTTAAATTAGAAAAAAAGTACTCTTTAACACTTAGGAATACAAAGCATTGCTGTTGTGCTTGTAGGTATTTAGCAAACAGAACATGGTTTCTTACTGTCCGTAGTATAACTTCATAACAGGGCTTCTGCCAGTATGTGTAAAACCTGGGCAGGGTTTGCAAAAAGAATGAGAAACTGCACTAAGTTCTTGTTTACTTGTGGTTATTTAGCATAGGGAAAGTCAGATTTGAAGCAGAAAGCTACAGTTTCAGACTGCCACGGTAGAAAATGACTGCTCTGAGATCAGTATCTTTGGGTTGCTAAGACATTTCCATCTAGTCTTTATTCTATGAACATTTTTTAATTTGCTGACTAAGCAAGCCGTTAAATACGTGCTGAAAAGTTGCATTTGATTAGTTAGAAGATTAACCTTTTAGCTTGTTTCTGAAGTATCTGATTCGCAGTAAGAGCAACCTCTTAGGGAGTCACTACAGAATAGACAAATTTGTCTTTCATCATAGAGTGAAGATGGCAGTTATGGCAGTTAACATAGGTAGCTAATTAATGCTCTATTAAATTGGTGATAATCCTTCACGTTACTATCTTGCCCAAGTGGACATCGTGATGGATGACTGTTTCTGAGATACTTGTGGTAGCTAAACGTCGATTCTTGTTGATTTCATTGAGTCTTTGGAATTGAATTAGTGTTGTGCCCTTGAAAATGTCCATACTAAACACTCCCTTCTGACCATGCTTTGCGTAGGAACGTAGGGCAGCACTCGGGCACCGTGTGGTAATCCCACCTCTAAGAATGCAGTGCATTTCATACCAAGGTAGTGATTTACAACACTCAGCAACCTTACTAAAGATCTACATTTTGCCATTGCTGGTAGTAGTGTTGGAGTAGTTGTCAAGTGGATCTCTCTTTTTCCAGTACTGAAAGAGGGAAGTGCACTTTATATTATAAAGTATAATATTTCCCAAGATAAGAGCGAGTCTCTGTAGTAGTACCCGCCAAACAGAGCTTTTAGGATCATTGCAGGGATGTCATAAATTCAGTGTGTTGGTATTTGCATGCATTTTAATAAAGTGGGGGAGATGCAACTGTTAGTTTGTTCAGCAGTGACTTGCAGCAGTAAGTCTGAACAGCTGCGTTCGGTGTCTAAGTAACATCTTGGGTTTGTCTTTGGGCTTACTGCTGGGAACGGGGTTGGTTTTTGTCAGAACAGATTGCCCGCATGGCTAGCGATAGGCCTACCTGAGCAGGTCAGGCAGGTGTCTCCATGTGAGGAGGTATGGTGTAAGACACCGAGGTGCTATAAATTGACAGTTAATGTGCTGTCATGGCTTGGAAAAGCTCAAGACAGTATATTTCCCAGCCAGAGGAAATCAGTTAAGACCTCAGATTTCCAAACCCTTAAGGAAATGCATTGTTGGTATTCAGTGGGCAGAAGCCAGTTGTCATCTAGAGCCAGAGTGATTGTGTGTGCTGCTGTTTCGTTTCACAGGTCCTGATTTGGGGTTTCTTGTTTGGTTTGGGTCTCTATCCTATCAGAAGAAGTAAAGAACACAGCATGAGGTGGTGAGGTCTAAAAGCTTAATAGAAGCAGCTTGAATGTGAATTTGGCTAAATGTAAAGGTCCAAGGCTCGTAGTAGGTGACGGTTGTTAATCACGCTAGCAAGCTGGCCAGCTTTCAATGCTGACATGATTTACAGCAGGAGCACTAAGCTTTGCACTATGCCAAAGGTAAAGGTGATTTACCAGCCTCTGGTTAGGATGCTTCTTCTGATTATGTATGAAATATTTCACGTTCTGTGACAGACTAGGGTGAAGCGTATTTATTATTAGCAAACATTTCTCTCTTAGAAGAGGAGACCAATGTTACCAGGACAGGAATCCTGGTGCAAGAAACACTGGCAAAAGAGTAGAAATGGAAAATGGGATCTGAACCAAGATCCAAGGGGAATACTGGTAATGGAGAGACTGGTATAAATGACCACATCCAAATCTGGTTTTGCTATCCCTAAGCTGTATTGGTGCTCTAAACAAGATTAAAGGAGTCTAATCATGAAATTACCTGTTTAGCAAGCTGTTTCTCAGTACTAAATTACTCTTTCCTTTCTCTTCACTTCTCCTGAAGGTAAAATTTGAAAAGGTTTTCGTTTATGAACAGCTAAATTATCATAGATTACTGTTAAGGTTTGATACTAGGCCAAGATTCATTTTATTCTTAATGTCTAGTGTTTAAGAACAAGAGATGTCTGATGGGGTACCCACTCTTTGTTGAGTGCCTGCCAAATCTTGTATGTCAGCATTCCCTCTGATCTTTTAATGGGGGTTAAAAGGAGAAAACCAAGGTTTTTATTGCAAGTGGAAAGTAGTTTGCAGTAGATTTGGGGTTTCTTTTAGTTATTGTAATGATGGTAGTGTATCAAATACCATTTTATTTTTATGGGAGCTTTTTTTTTGTAACTCTGAAATATGCTAGGGAATAAGAAGAGGGGAAACCTCAGAATTTTTGTTAGATAATTAAAAGGTTTAAAATTATTCTTTGAGGTTTACAGATGAATGTTGGACTGAGCTTCACAGTTGTTTTGGGATATCATGAAAGGCAAGAGTTTGGCACCTATTAAAAATATCTTTGTTAGCTCTGGGGATGTGTTGTCTGGTATCTGCACCCACTATAGTCACAGGAGCTGTTTGACCCCTTCAGTGGAATGTGCTGGGAGGCAGCCAGAGAACTGCAATGCAGATCTCTGAGGCTTTTTCCTCTGTGCTTTCTGTTACGGCAGAGCCCTGGTCGGATTAACAGAGCGTAATGTACTGACTGAAAAATTATGCTATCTCTGTAGTATTTAATTGAGACTGTAATCCACTCAAGGATTTAACATCTTTTTTAATCTATTAATTCTGGTTTCCATTCTATTACGCTGTACTTCAGAATAACAATACCATTTCATCTGAATTAAACCTTTCAGGTTTGGGTGGTTCTGGCTGATATCCTGGTCTGCCTCAGTACAGGAATTGAAGACCTGTCTTGCATTGTACAGTTCTGTCTGTCTCCGTTTTCCTTTATAGCCGACTCAGCCATAGCACTAATAGTGCCAGCAGGAAGGAAAGCAGACTGCAAGCATACAGCTCTTGCTGGGAGCTATGGAAATCCGTGGTCTCTCTCTGACCAAATGACCTGAAATGTGAGAGAGCTGAAGTAGCTTCTGCAAGTGTGGCATGTTTTCTGTGGAATATAATTGCTACGCTTTGTCAATTCAAAATCCACCTTTCCAGGCAAAAATGTAGGGATTTTTAGAGTATTGGAGAATAGTGGCTAAGAGTTCACAATATGGTCTTGAAAAACACATACTTCCAAGGATCAGCATTTATGCAGTGTGTGTCAAACAGCAGTTTCCACCCAAACCACAATTTAAAACCTCCTAACCATGCCTGTGTTTAACCTCAGGAAAAACCAGTGCGGGCTCCCATGGGTGGCTAAATGATAGCGTCACCCACACGGGTTCCTCCCCGAGTTTTGTGTTTTTTCCCCTTTCTACTTTCTTTTCAGATGAGAGAGGAAAAAAATCAGTGGCAGTGCTGTGAAATGCCTAAAACCAAGCCTAACGGGTTCCTGAGAATTGTCATCAATATTTTGCTGTACCTTAACGATCAAACCAACAATGCTGTAGAAAAACATTCAGATTATGGCATCTCTGGTTAAGGGGTTGGAACTCTTCTTTCCATAAAATCTGTCTACTTAAGAGGACTGTACTGCATTCATAAAGAGCCTGCTTGAAAATCTGTTGATAGGATCCATTAATCCCACTAATGACTTCAGTGAAGCTTGTCAGTTCATGGGGTTTTAATACCCACACAGTAAAATAAGTCTGCCTAAATCCTCTGACTGAAATTACTGCAATAAATATACGGTATAACTTGTATTACAAAAGAATGCAGAATGCTGTTGCTGCCGTGTGATTTCAAGGTGCAAAGGGATGGCAAGAAGGCTAGGTAACACGCTGGACAAAACCTTGGGAATACCTGTGGGGGGCAGCAGTGACTCAGTTCTTTCAGGAATGGGGCTGTAATTCCCCCAAGGACTTTGTGTCTAGCCAGAATTTCCAGAAGGCGGCTGAATTTAAAGCATGCAGAATGAAAAGCAGAGCAGCACTGGGATGTTCTGGCTCTTGGAAAACTTTGTCTGTTCTCTTGGGGTTCCTAGCTGCTGATGTGTGCTGGCCCAAGCGAGCAGGGTTTGGGCACTGTTTGCATTTGCCGCCAAGAAACTACCGGAATAGCTGCTCTGTTGCCATTCCTGCAGCTCTGGTGAAGATCAAGTGATTTTATTTTGAACAGCAGCTGGAATTCTTGAATCTGTTCTGCTGTCAGTGAGCTTGTATGTCTCCCTTTGTTGGTAGACGGCTAGGCGAGAGTTATTTGTGTGGATGGAGTAAAGGACAGAAGCTGTGGAAAGTGTGTGGGTGATGTAATGTGGGTCAAACCCCTGCAGAAAGAGGTGTCAGGGATGTAATGTTGATTTTATGTGCCATAGTTGGGTTTTTCTTTTGGATGCCGTTCCCGATGAACAAAGTTGGGAGATGGAGATGCCTAATTTTTAATACGAGCAGTTTACAACCATTCACAGTTAAACGGTTTATAGGATTCTTGGTAACAAAAGGTGGTCTAATTATAGAGGAAAGGAAAACAATATACTGAGGATATTTACAATGTGTGACCTATTTGAATTATGATCTTGTTAACTATGCAAAAATGACAAAAAACAGAACCATCCCAGTGAATTAAACATTTAGCCTTTCATTAATGAACTTTCTTTATTATATAAGATATGCAGGAGGTGAGTTTTTTTTCCCTTGAACATCAAAAGAAGCTTGCACTTTGGGTGAACCTGTGCTGTCTTAGATTCAGTGCACTAGACTTCAGACTGGGGGAAAAAAAATGACAGTATTTTTTCTTTACAACTAGCCCACACTAGAGTGTTTAGTTTCTGCCAGTAAATCACATGCCAGCGCTTCTACTACCCTTTTAAATCAATTGAAGGTGTGATCCCTTTCCCTGTGATTTTTGTTTAACTTCCCTTCTTGTAGTTGATCTTAATTGTTCTTATTTGCAGGCATTAAACGTTGATGGACTGTGTCATTTATAACCCTTTTACACTGCACAGTGACCTTCACAGGGAAATTTCATACATGTTCTCATTGGGCTTTGGTGGTGTTTTTATGTGTGTGAGTGAAGCTAGCAATAAAAATTAGTATGCAGAAATAGGGCTTTCTGATTAAAGCAGTGTTATAAAAAGATCTGGCTGTGCACTGGAGATAGAAATGCTTCATAGTGTTCTGCAAACCTACACTAAAACTGTCCTAACAGAAGTTACCACATGTATTGCCCCCAGTGAATGACATTTCACTGTGGGGGGGATGTCCTGGATGAAAGCAACTAACAGTAAATTTTGGCTCTAGACTAACGCTTAGTCTCAGTCCAAATGCTTCTACCCATTGCATTTATGATTGCTGTGCTTGGTCAGAAGAGTTATGTCCTAGACAAACTAAGGAGGAGAAACCTCATGTCCCCCTGTTACAGAATTGTTTGGTCATCTGTGAAGATCCATTTCACCCAGGATATCCTGTCTCTGCAGGAGCTGTTGTTCACTAACAGGGTGGAGAGGTCTGAACAGCTGATGGAGAAATAGGTGTTTGCTACAGTGCAATGACAGTAGTGGGTAATACTGCTTTAGAAGTGCTTGGCTCAAGTGTAGAAACAGCAGTCAACCCATATCAGCATGTGGCTGGGCACAGACTGCAGAGATGTTGACCAAAGCAGAGTAAATTAGATATCACCTCCAGAGTAGTCACAACTGTATTTGCATTGGCTTTCAGATTAAATTAGGCATGGAAATCCAGAGCTAATGGTTTGGTCTGATTATTTTCAGCAGCAGTGATCAAAAAGACCGCTTCTGTGTGTTTTTGACTATTTAGAATCGGAGTCATCATGGCTGGAATTTTTTTAAACACCTCCAGAAATGGGTGACTCTACCACCCCCCTCCCTGGGCAGTCTGTTCCAGTGCCCACACACTCTCTCAGGCAATAACTTCTTCTTCATGTCTAATCTAAACTGTCCCTGACACAACTTAAGGCCATTTCTCCTCGTCCTACCATTGGTAATTTGGGAGAAGAGACCAGTAGCGACCTCACTACAACCTCCTTCTAGTTAGTTGTAGAGAGCAATAAGGTCTCCTCTTCTCTAGACTAAATAACCCCAGTTCCCTCAGCTGCTCCTCATAGGGCCTGTTTTCCCAACCTCTCACCAACCTCATTGCCCCTTCTCTGCCCCTGCTTCAGCACCTCAGTGTCCTTCTTATACTGTGGTGCCTGAAACTGGACACAGTACTCAAGGTGCAGCCTCACAAGTGCAGAGTGCAGGTGCACTGTTACCCCCCTACTCCTGCTGGTGACAATGTTCCTGATCCAGGCCAGGATGCTGTTGGCCTTCTTGGCCACCTGGGCACACTGCTGGCTCCTGTTCAGCTGGCTGTCAATCAGCACCCCCAGGTCCTCTTCTACTGGGCAGCTCTCCAGCCGCTCTTCCCCAAGCCTGTAGCACTGCTGGGATTGTTGTGACTGAAGTACATGACCCAAGACTTGGCTTTGTTAAACCTCATCCTGTTAGCCTCAGCCCATCGCTCCAGCCTGTCCAAATTCCTCTGCAGCACCTTCCTGTCCTCAAGCAGATCAGCACTGCTGCTTATGTTCATGTTATATGCAAACTTGCTGAGGGTGCATTTGATCCCCTCGTCCAGGTCACTGATAAAGATGTTAGACAAGACTGGTCCCAAAACAGAGCCAAGGGACACTGCTTGTGACTGATAACCAGCTGGATTTAACTCCGTTCACCACAACTGTCTGGGCTCAGCTGTCCAGACAGTTTTTAACCCAGTGAAGAGTCCACCTGTCACAGTCAATCACTCTTTTTTGAAAGAGTACAAGTTTGCTAGCCCTTCATTTTTTTCAGCTACGTCTACTCCATGCAATTTTGGATTCCCATACTTTCTGGCATGTGAAGCAGGTTTAGCACTGGGACTGGGAGGTTGTAATTAGTGCACATTTGCCCTCCTTGCTAAACATTGATAACATCTGCAACTCATCTCCAGGAACAAGTTGACCTTCCTCCCCTCCTGGAAAGATGCAGCTCAACAGTTGGAAGACAGAAAAACATAAACTAATTTGGGTTTAGCTAATTTATGCCTGTATAAGAACAGAACTTTCTCATCTTAATTCTCCCTTGATGTAATTTTGAGAAGGCTCTGTGCAGCCTTCCCCACCCTCCCCCTTATTTTGGCCGGGATGACACAAGCTGTCTGTGCTCTCTTGGTTTTGTTTTCTGTTTTCCAGAAAGCAAGTAAAACCACATGCGTTTTCACTCCTTTTTCTCCTGCCACTTCCATCATCTAAAGACAATGTGTGGTTTCAATCACCCCTGAATGTAGAGTACAAATAGCAGGGATGTATCATGACCTGAAGTTGCATTTTAAAATTTAAATTTAAAAAGAAAGAAGAGGGGGAAGGAGTGACATTATATTTCTCTGGATGAAAAGGCTGTGAGAAGAAGGGAGCTAGTGGTATAAGCCTAGCTGTAAACCGGAGAAATTTGCCCTACCTGTTTAGAATGAGAAGATTAAGGCTGAATGATGGTCTTTCCATTTCCACACTAGTCCTGTCTCGTGAGATCGTCTTTTTCGTGTCTTCCTTGGACCGCTGTTACTTCCTTTTATCTGACATCTTTATTTTGCATTCTGCTGAGAGAGGGTAATGATGAGGATTGCATCATATGATTTGTACAAGGTCATTTCACCCCAGCTAAGAGACTTTATGTATCGCTGTTTCCAGACTTGGGAGAACGATTTCATTGACCAGATTTGGAAATGGCCATTAGTCTTTGTCCTAACCAGACGTGCCTAACCCACAAGGCTGGATTTTGATTGACAGGCAAAAAATTAAAGGTTTACACTATGGGACTAAGGTTGCCGGAAGCTGCTGAAGCTTCTCTGATGAACTAACTAATTTAAAGCTTCTGGGCTTGACAAACACATAGTCATCACTAACAGGAAAATCTCTTGAAGACTGTCATAAATTATAACGAAGTTTAAATCAGATTTTGAAGAGAAACCATAGCATGTACCAACTTGTGCTGCATGCAGTTCTTCGTAACGGTCTTCGTATCAGCACTTTGCTATTGAACAACATGCAGAAATCACAAAATCACTTAGACTGGAACAGACGTTTAAGATCACTGAGTCCAGCCGTTAATCTGCTCTGCCAAGCCCACTGTTAAACCGTGTCCTTAAGCTTCGTATGTGCACAACTTTAAATACATCCAGGAATGGTGGTTCAACCACTGGGCAGCCTGTTCCAGTGCCTGGTGACCCTTTAAACGGAGCGTTTCCTAATGTCCAACCTAAACTTCCCCTGGCACAGCTTGGGGCCATTTCCTCTTGTCCTCTTCTTACCCGTTACCTGTGAGACCAACACCCACCTCTACATCAGCACAGACCACACCACTGAGATGCAAGAAACCCTGGTTTGTTTTGAATAGTTCATTTAGAAATCACTTTACGTTGCAGTACGTGTTGTAGATGTTGAAGTACTGTGTGTTAAAGAAACAGGAGAACCAAGTTTTAATTGTTCTCTGCCTCAAGTCCTTAACTCAGGACATAAAGGAGCTTGCATTAAGAGTTAGGTGGAATAATTAGTCTTCCAGGTAATATTAGTTTATATTTAATGCTTTTGCTGCCTCATATGGTGCTGGTGGTATGATACGATGTAGAGTCCCAGCGGAGGGTCATTTTGTGTAACTCAAATTTTGACTGTGAGGTCTCAAACTCAACCTCAGGTCTGAATTGCTGAGCCATTAGCACAGATTGCTTCCCCAAACTGTTGGTGAGATAGCTGATTTGGAAAGAAAAAAAGCAGTGAAACTGAGCTTAATAAGAATTCACTCTGTTGCTGCTGCTTCAGACTTTGATTTCAGTGTTTCTCTGGTTTCTCATCACTGTGGTCTGCTAGAATGGACAAGTCCTGGATTTTAGACCTTGAGTCTCCCACAGCTTTCATCACCTATTTAGGGCTGTGAAGGAGGCTGGTGTTTTTTATCTGAGTTTGTTGTTGTTCCTAAAGTTGAAGTGTTAATCGAGAGGAGCACAACGGGAAAAAAAACCTGCTGTGGGTTGTAGCATAAATACCCTATAACCTTTCACACACTAGAGGTGTTGGGCTTCCCCCCTTTCCCCAAGTCTCTTGAAATTGTTTGGTATCTCGGTAACAATCTGGTTGCTTCCCATGTCATTCCCTAACCTAGCCCAGCTGGAAGCATGCCAGGGCTCTTAGGAATCATATGCAACTTCATAGCCTTGGCATGTGTGACATGAGTGCTTGTCCCCCATCAGCAGTTCCCCATCCCAGTGCCAGAAGGCTGCATTACTACAAGCGGTGGATTGTATTACAAGTGTTGTCCTTAGATATTTGTTCTGTAATTGCAGGAAGGGGATTGGGTGTTTGAGGACGAGAGGAAGCAACTGAAAACAGATAATAGCTGGAACCATTTCTCAATTTTAGTGTGGCTGAACGTTCCGTTCTGTTTGCCTTTAAAAACAGAAAGAGTGGTCGTGCAGCACTCGCCCCATGCTGAGGAACGCAGTGAAATGCTGCATGCTGTGTCTGCAGTACAACGGACATACGGAAAAGCATCTCCGGGATGCCAGTCATGCTGCTGCAAAGATGCTTAGGAAAGAAAAGGCTGCTGGGCCAGGCTGTTGCTGGTTTTAATGTTTTCACTGTTCTTCCTGTTGTCTTGCATAGTTACTCTGCAATAGGTCGTGGGGAAAGAGCGGTCAGGGTCAAGTCACCATTGCTTCTACGTTCTCTGCAAAGCGTATGGCTGGAGGAATTAATAAATCACAGAGTTAGCATGCTAAACAGTATTTTTTTTCCTTTTGTTTGTTTTGTTTCTTTTTTCCCCCTTTTTTTTTTTACTGATGAAACATCTGCACACGTTTGGTTTCAGTAAATCTTCCTCAGGCTTTTCTGGAAGATGCCAGCAGTTACTTTCTGAGGTTCACTAGGAACAAAACGTAAAGACCACTGGATCTCCTAATCTCTTTTGAATGTGTTGGCAGGTGTATGCTGCAGTTCAACTGTGGGCTTGGAATCTCAAAGCAAATAAGCTTTCAGAAATTTTATGCAAGCTCTGGGGGACTGGAGAGATTGTTGCCTCTGCAGAGTAAGTGAGAGGGAGAGTTGCTGAGTTTCCCTGCATTTGGCAGTCAGCTGGTGCACATGGAGCTCAAACAGGGCTATTCCTGCGTGGCTAGTAACAGGCGTAAAGTTGTATGTTTAAAGCACTGGGATGTCCTGGTGATACGTGTGGAAGCAGAGGAGACCGCACGTGGGATTTGGAGTGCATGCATTGGCAGGGAAGAATCTGCGGACAGTCGAGGCAGTACTGGGGAAGGCAGTCGTTACTGCAGCTGCATTTGTCAGCTTCATGGAGCTTGTAACTGCATCGGACATTTCTTAGCCTGTTGATCTCTGAAAGGAGAGATTTGTGATGCTTGGAGTTGGAGAGTTCAGGGTAGGGGAATGTAAAGTGCTAGATTAAAACCTGCTGTGGTAATTGTTTCACTCTTAAGGGAGAACACGTGAATGTTTTGCTTGAAAGTTGTTCTTTTAAAAATGTTAACTTCCAGAGGAATGGTGGATGGCTTTAAATAAATAAATAAAGCTGCTATGCTAATTAAGTCTTCTGTTTGGCTCTTGAGTGAACGTATTTCAGTTTAGAATGGCTACAAATTGAATCTGAGCAACTTTTAGCTTTGTATATGGTAATGACTGTATCATATTCCTTCGGAACTTTTATGCAGCTGGTTCAAATAAAACATTTCCTTTAATAGTCTTCCAATTTGTTTAAGTACTACTAGACTTTTCTGAGGCATCTTGATGTGAAGTTCCCTTGCACCATCATTACATAATTGCGATAGGGAATTACTGCACTTAGTGCTCCCTAAATTGCTTTAATAGGGTTGGTGTTTGTTCCTGAAACTCCATTTGAATTTCTGACTTCCTTGGGCACCTGAAGAGAGACTTAATAACTATCTACGTCTCCTGAGGCGTGATCCCAAGCTGATAAAAAAAGCACTTGCTGACTTTGAGTTTCAAGGCTGACTGTTGTGGGAGAGAGGGGTTTTTTTCTAGCTTTGCTAGAATTTGTGTGTGTTTATGGTACCAGCTCGGAGATTTCTTAGACTGGAAACAGAGTCCGTACTCCATCTGTTATCATTGCTTCACATCTGTAACTTATTCTCTGGGAAATAAATGTCTGTATTATTCTATCCTGGGTCAAGCAATACATCAGATCAAACAATATAGATTTACTGTAGTATATAATGGTTGTCTTTGAGTCTGTTACACTTCAACCTGAAAATACAAAGAGCTGTGATACTAGTGGATGAGGAGAAGGGAGGGAACAAAGGAATCGGGGAGTGAAAGACTTAAGTTTGTGTGGTTGTCATAGTTTGTTTCTGTGGCTTGTACAGCAGAGATCTAATCTGATTTCTGCCATTTAATAGTTGTCTGCCCTGATTCTGTTTGGTGTCTCAAGCTCTGATGTAGAACAATGTGAAAGAAATGCTGACAAGAAAGTTACAGTTCTTGTCTGAGAATGTGGCTCCTTTGAAAGCTGAGATAGTTTTAACCTTGGGCACAGTATGCTGTATTAATACAACTGTTCTCTTCTCCCAGATTAACCATAGTTCCCTTATACTGTACTGAAAAGCATCACGTTGTGTCTGTGATGTGGCTCCTAATTCCATTCAATTATGACTATGTGGTTTATAATACGCCTTTTTCTGTAATCTGTGTGAACAGATTACTTGTCTCCTCCTAAGAATATCTTGCACAGATGGTGAGTTATCTCTACATCATCATTCTTAAAAATGAAGTCTGTTGAGCATCCTTTTATCATTCGTAAGAAGGAGAGTGGATGGTGTTTGTAGAACTGGTTGTGTTTGCTTATGCTAAGTTCTCCAAATCATGTATTTAGGTTATTAAACTTAAAAGAAACCCCATGTAAAAGAGAGAAGCTATTTCATGTGGCGTTACCTCTAGGTGACTTAGGGGAAGGGTTCATGAAGTTCTTTCATATGCAGAGTTTACCTAATATGTGTCTAAAATCACAGGCTGTAAAGAACCACTGATAAGGTGGGTTTTTTTCCCAGTCGTCTTTTGCATTACACTGGAATTCAGAGGCTTTATTAAAATGTTGAGATTTCTGTAGGGGCTTAGCATGTGAACTGCAAAAGCAAATTAATTGCTAGGGATAAATGTGGAGACAGGAGTGGGAAGAGTTTGAACATAAAATACGGGGATAAAAAAGACCAGCTGCATAGAGCAGTATCTGACATCCTCTGTTAAGAGAGCTCGGAAGGTGGTCGCTTACTCCCTGAAACAAAGACATCTTTGGGACATACTCTCACATAGCAAGATGTGTGATGGCAATCAGATCGGTGCCCCTCATGGTGACAATACAAGTAATGAACCTGCTGGAAGGAGTGCATAAGCAATACGGTGAAACCCCTTTCTTCATCTCGGGTGTGTGGTCTCGTGGCTTCCACTGCTGCTTGTTTTCTGAGCCACTGGTAAAGCAGTGCAAAGTGGGACCAGTCCGGATACATCTGTCCTCTGGTTTTATGTGAAACAGTTGCGGTCTGATTCTTTGTTGACAGCAGGTATTTCCATCTTCGCAGTGCTCCATGAAACCCTGCAGTTCTCGACTCGAATCAAACCATTTACGCTGAAAAATCTTTTGCTGAAAGATGGCCTAATGCTGTACAGAAAGGTGTAAGGCCGTGGGGCGAGCTGAGCTAGCTGTGACAGGCTGTTGTGAACCATGTGGAGGGACAACACCTGGACTTTCTCATTCCCACAGAAGTAGTTCTCTTCAATACCTGGGAGGTGGCAAATGAGTAGAAGTTATGACTTGGGACAGAACTTAACACTTTATGCCAAAATCAAAGTCCTGATAGCTGATGAGGTCATGGGTTTTATGGGCATACTCCTGTTTCTTAATGCTTGTAGCAGCCTTTTGTTGTCCCTGGTGATCATTTCCTTGGCACTATTTTCCAGGCTACTGATTTCCTGCTCCTTAATAACGACAGTCTTTCATTTTCTTGCCTGTTCTCTCTGCATCCCCTTTCACTGTGCACAAACCGCTTTGCACAAATGTAAGCAGACATGAAAATTTTAACTTCCATCTTTCTGACTCAGATGGAAGCTGCTTCTCGGAGCCACTGCCACCCTTGTCCTCTCGTAGCCACAATGTATTATGTATCAGAGGTCTTGTTTTTGCCTCATGAACTTTTCACAGAGCAAATTACCATTTCTCTGAGGCTTCGGAGGGTACATTTCCTGCACGCTTCATTTTATCCTGGCTGATAAACTCAGTAATGACAAATTAATTGCTTCCATTTTTGACTGCTTCGCTGGAGAGGTCTGACCCCAGAGTCCTTCAGCATGACAGCAGTAATAGTATGAAAATGTAAAATCTCTGCCCTGTTTCTATAGCTGTGTTTTCCGCTATGGCAGCTCTTTCTAAAGTGGAACTTCCACTGTGCTGTTTCCAGAATGCTACAGAGCTGCCTGGTTCACAGTTTGTGGAAGGCAGTGCCTGATTGCACAGTGCAGCCTGTCTCTGGCTGCCTCGTGCCATGATTGTTTCAAGGGAGTGGGAGCATATGATACAAGCGTTGTCTAATTTCATCTTCAGTGTTCTGCTGCCATTGCAGCCTGGCAGACAAAAAGATGAATGTGAATGGATCATAGGATTTCCAAAACCAAGTGTATTCAACCCTATTTATACCTAGATCTTAACCAGCTAGACTTAGTTCTTTTAGTGCTATTTTGGCTTTGGTGTCTGACTATCTGAGTTACTTCATCGCAGGGTCTCCATTGTTTACGCTCTTATCACGTAGGTTACTCCTCAAAGGCAGTCAGATTAAGCAGTGTGAAGAAGATTGCAGGATCAAGCCGTTTGTTCTTCTAAGTTTATGCCAGAGGCTACAGCATGTAAAACACATCAATCTTAGTAGTTGTCTTAAACTACCTGGAAAATGGTTATGTAAATAGCCCACTCCTTTCTTATTTTCTGAATTAATTTCAGTTTTGAACATGCAGTCTCTTACATCCTAGGTGGGAAACGACAAGGAAGGGATCTCCATGTGACATGCAGAAATCTGTCCCTGGATGCTGAGCATTGAATTTGCATAGTTACAGTTTTAGGCAGCTCGTGATGGGGAAAGTGTGATCAGGTTTTCCATCTTTGTTCTCACAGAACATGAAGAACTTTTTCCTGATGTCCAGTCTAAACCTCCCCTGCTGCAGCTTGAAGCCCTTCCCTCTGGTTCTGTTGCTAATGACCTGTGAGAAGAGACCAGCACCAGCCTCTCTAAAATGTCCTTTCAGGTAGTTGTAGACAGTGATGAGGTCGCCCCTTAGCCTTCTCTTCCTCAAACTGAACAGTCCCAGCTCTTTCAGTCACTCCTCCTAAGATCTCTTCTCCAGACCCTTCATGAGCTTCGTTGTCTCCTCTGCACTTGTTCCAGCTCCTTAATGTCTCTCTTGTAGTGAGGTGCCCAAAACTGGACACAATACTTAAGGTGTGGCCTTACTAGTGCGGAGTATAGGGGGACAGTCTCCTCCCTCCTGCTGGTCGCACAGTTTCCAACACAAGCCAGGTTGCAGTTGGCCTTCTTGGCCACCTGGGCACAATGCTGGCTCATACTCAGCTGCCTGTCAGTTAGAACCCCCAAGACCTTTTCAGCCAGACTGCTTTCCAGCTACAGTGCCCCAAGCCTGTAGTGCTGCATGGGGTTACTGTGACCAAAGTGCACTCTCCAGCAGATCAACACTCCCTCCCCACTTGGTGTCATCTGCAAACTTACTGAGGGTACCCTCAACCCCCTCATCATCTCCATTTGTAGTTGATGTGGTATACTCTATGACTGCCAGAAGTCACGGGGAATGAAGGACAAAATCTCATGCTCTGCTTCAAATGACTTATTTTATGACTTAAATTCGACTTTGCTAAATTATTAAGTTCAGAAAGCCTTTTAATCCTCCTTTTTGTGTTCTCCTAGGCTTCAGCTCTTGCACACTGTTCCTGTGCTCTTTGTTCCTGACCAGCGTTTTGTCTGGTCTCAAAAGGCTTTTTGGAACAGGCGAGCTGCTCTCTATCTTGGCTGTGTTTGAGAATTCAAATGTCTGGCTTGTCTTCTGGTGAAAGTACCTGAATTTTATTATTGGAAATCATGTTTTGTTGGTCTCCAATTTCCTCCAAAGTTAGAAAATTGCTGCGTAGCTACTATGAGCAAGTTGCAGGAGGGGAGACAAGAGAGAGACAGAGAGAGAACACATTAGAATGGCTAAAATAAACAAGAATTATAGGGGTTCTCACACACATCCGTATTTCTTTGGTTGAGCCTGGAGCCAAATGCCACTGGCTTGTTGGGTCCATGAAGTTCCAGGCATAGTGAGACTGCAGCAATCACACTGAATGTACCAGTTTCTGAAACTGGGAATTGTCCTGAAAACAGTTGTGAGATGGGGCTGGGACCTGGGGGAAAGAAATACTGCTGCTTAACCAGAGGAGTTCATCATGGCCTGATAGTGCTGACAGTGTGGGGGAACGTCCATGTTATTCACCATAACAGTTGAAGAGCACTGGCATCCCAGAGTGTTGGAACAAGCTGCCCAGAAAGGTGCTGGAGTCCTCTCCTCAGGAGATTACCAAAACCATCCTGGATGTGAGCCTTCTGTAGACCAGCCTGCTTTAGCAGGACAGTTGGTCCTGATGGTCCCTTGAGTTCCTCTCAAACCCCTGCTATTCTGTGGCTCTGAATTTTCTGCCACCTGGAAGCAGTAACTGTCTCGTGGGACTGGTGTTTTCAGGAATTCTGTTTGTTTCAGTAGGCAAACATTCCTAGCTTCAAGTTTCTCTTCTTTTAGGAGGCACATTGGACAGCAGTGCAGGAGAAA
>VZRI01012521.1:0-13187 GCA_013397515.1 Upupa epops
CCTCAATAATTCTGTGAACCTCAGGAGAGCTCCCTTGCTTTCAGAAAGAAACCTAAACTGGCAAATGAGCAGCTGTAGATGCAGTGTCTCACCTACATCAGTCAGCTTCTGTGGAAGGTATCTCAGATTGTTAAGACAGGCAACATGCACACAGAAGTATATATACGATATGCTGTTGTACTGACAGTGACATGGGTGCAGTGCAAGGCAGCTGCCAATGCCCCTGTGCTGTATTTATTGAGACAATACTGCAAGAAATCGGAGGCAATGGGTCCCTGAAAACTTTACAAAGACCCTCAAGGAAAAAAGATGAGAGTGAGCTTTTCATTCACACTAGAAATCACTCTTTGTCCATGAAGACCATCTGTCTGGAAAGTGGCAGACCCTAATAGATGAAATCACCATCTCAACTAGGAAATGGGGGGTTATGGGCTGGAATAATTGAAGAGACGAGCAGATCTGCATGGAGATTTTCAGTGTTTTCTTGAGAAATGAAGCCTGGGAGTTTTGTCCTTTTCTAGTGACCCTTTGTGGGAAGAATGTGCAGGGTAACTCATTTTGAGGGAGGGTAAACAGTTTCTAAAGAACTGGTACAGCAGGAAATCTGATGGTGTGGTGGTAGATAGCCAGGAATAAATACTCCATTCCTGCCTGAATTCTCTTGCTCTTATCTTTAGCCAAGTCTTCTACATCGATCTTTTGCTATTTCTCCGACTTATCCAGCCTCTGCTAATCCTGCCCTCCAAAGCTCTCAGTACTGTTCTCCACAGAGCCATCCTCAAGTTTTACGAGCGCACTCTCTGGGCCATATTTCCCCCTTTGTTTAAGGGAATGTCATGCGAAACAACGTCATGTTCTTAATAAATTCAAGACACATCGCATCTGCTGCCTAATCTTTATCCACTTGGCTGGTTACTCTGACAAGGAATGAAATTAGAAGTGATCTGAGCAAGTAGGTTCTCAAATAATCTATGCTGGCTGTTTTTATCGGTTTATTATTCCCTAGGTGGCTACAAACGGAGAGTTGAATAGTTTGGTTCTTCTATCTTTGAGTGTTGGATTCCTCCAGTTTCCTGGGTTCTTTCTGCTGAAAGATGAACTACTCTGCTCGCCCTCCTCAATTCTCCAGGTACAGGGAATTTGCATGATAACCCTGAAAGGTCTAGGGATCTACTCACCCGACTGCTAAGTCCAGGAAGGAGGACTTCAACTGTCATTACTTCACTAAATATTCAGTCTGCAGTGCTACTTCCTTGTCTAAATGTAATGAAGTCACAGTTTGCCCTTCACTGAGTAGTCTGAAGGAAACAAAGTTCTCCTTGCCTCATCAGATCTTCTTACCTCTTATTTTTCATTAACTCATGAAGCTATGTCCTCTTTCATCTTCCTTCTAATTCTAACAGATTAAAACAACCTGCTCAAGTTCCCATTAGTGTTTCTCATCATCTGTAGCCTCTCTCTCTCTCTCTTTCTCTCTCTCTCTCTCTCTCTCTCTCTCTCTCTCTCTCTCTCTCTCTCTCTCTCTCTCTCTCTCTCTCTCTTTCTCTCTCTCTTTCTCCTCTCCCTCTCCTCTCCTCCCCTCTCCTCCCCTTTGAATGTGACCACAAGGCAAGAAAATTAAATGACTAGAACACAAAGCTCACTCTAGCTGTCTAATACAACGGCTCCAAAGCAGGGGTTAGAAAGGGAGGAAAAGTATGCTGGAAGAATAAACAGATTCATGGATGCATTGGTGGTGGTACCCACGGAGCTACCTCAACACAGAACCTTTCTGTCAGCATGAGCTGATGGTCCCTGCAGGGACAGGGCTGAGCTGAGTTTGCTATTGCACAGTGAGTGTGGCCAGATGCATTGAGCAGGAGCAGTTTTGCCACAGTCCCTGAGGCAGATGCAATGCTGGGGGCTGGTCTCAGCAGGTCCTGTAGAGGAATGAGATCTGCTGAGTGATCCAGGAGTAAATGTGGGACACAAAAGAGGTCCAAATGGCATCCCGTGTTCACCGAGAGCTGTCAAGGTGCTGTTTCCATGTTGACCATGTTCACAGTGATGTCATGGCGATTGGTCTGTCGCGATGCAGGTAGGGCTTTGGTGGTTTGCTGGACACTCTTCCCCTGTGCTGAGTGATTCTGCCTGTGGCATGTTAATCCACATGGTGATGTCAATACTGTGTATTTACTAGGGAGCTGTATTTATTAGGAGGTGATTAGATACTGGAAGAGCTCACCCAAAGGTGCTGTGGATGGCTCCACCCTGGGAGTGTCCAAGCCCAGGCTACGTGGGGCTCTGGGCAACCTGATCTAGAGAGAGGTGCTCCTGCCCATGGCAGGGGGGGTTGGAACTAGATGATCTCTGAGGTCCCTTCCAACCTGAACCATTCTATGCTTACAGGACACGCCTGAGCTTTGCTGATGGAGTGTCCCAGATTACTCACCACGTCAATGCACAGGGCAAGATGAGAAGTTTAAAAAACCCAGTGGGAATGCAACAGAAATAAAACAATTATAGAAAACCTTCAGAACTGTTGTCTGGATGTGAAAAGGACCCAGATGAAGACTCTTGTCTATGTTTTCAAAGACGTTATTAAGTTGCCAAACTTCTTTTTAATAATTCTGAGTATTTCACACATCACAGACTCGAAACATCAAGAGATATCCCGTCCTTTTAATTATTGCGTCTCTTTCTCTCAAGGAGACATTGCTGTGTTAAAAAAAAAACCCTATAAAAAAGAAAGGGAAATCATGCATATCATTATAATAGGGAGGAAAAAATAACAATAGATAATACTCAGAAGGCAAACAAGGTTATTGTGATCTGAAAGTCAGGAAAAGAATCACTTCAGCACCAATAGAGTTGTCATTAGACAAGTAAACCCATCTGGAGGACTGCGTCCAGTTCTGGAGCCCCCAGCACAGGAAGGANCAGACTGGCTGGGGCCTTGAGCACCCTAGTCAAGTGTGTGTGTGGGTGGGAGGTGTCTCTGCTCATGGCAGGGGGTTGGAACTGGATGATCTTTAAGGTCCAGTCCAACCTGAACCAATCTATGAATCTATGAAGTATTTAATAGAAAGGGCTAAGACAGACTGTGATACAAAGGTATTTATAAAATCTGATTTGAGAGGCAGGAAGTCCAGCGAGTTCTGTATCCATCCATCAAATTCAGATGTATTTTCAGTGTGTTTTAAATATTAGTAGAAAATGTAGGCATTGTTTAATATTGTCTGCTAAGGAAAACGTGTTTCAAATTAGAGCCTGGTACCAAGTTGTTTGATAGCAATTTGAGAGACGATCAATTCTCTCAGTAAAAACAAAGCAAGCTATCTTACAGTTCTGCTAATGATCATAGAATCCTCATGGCTGGAAAAGGCCTCTAGGATCATCAAGTCCAATCCTCATCCCAACATCTCCCTAATCCCTAGACCATGGCCTCAAGTGCTCCACCTACTCATTTCTAAACACCTCCAGGGTTGGTGAATCCACCACCTCCCCAGGCAGCCTGTTCCCCAGCAATGATCTTTAGTACCTTGTAAGCCTTTTCCTACCTACAGATGGCTACTCATTAACTAATTAACTAATCACATGCTTATTCAAAGTGCTTCCTTCTTCCTGCCAAGTAGAGAGGTCCTGCATGGACAGCTGAAGGAGAAGATGTCAGCGGTTCATCTGGTTGATCAGGTATGAGATGATGTTAACTAATTAACTTAGCAAATATACTAATGGGCTTAAACCCAAGCAAACGAGGAGGGTTTAAAATCACTTATAATAGTTCCAGGCAAAAACAAACCCTGGCTGGATCTAGGGAAAAACAAGAAGAGACATTTAATTCACACAACATCTAAACCCCAATGCAAAGGTTAACCTTGTGTTCTTGCAGAACTGGGCTGAGCTACTACCTCCACCCCCTCAAGAGGAAGAAACCTCCACCAGTTCTTTTCCTTGTGGGAACATCATGTCTCTGACCTAGTCTGTGCATTCATTCCTCAGCACCAGCAGGACTTTCACGGGTCAGGTCTCTGCTCCAATCCAGTCTTCCATTTTCAACCTGCTGTTTCCTAAGGGCCAAGAACTGGGGAGAACTCTCTCCACCTCAGCAAACAATGGACTGCAGGTGAAACCTTTTCTCCACTGATATCTCAGGTTCTCAACTTCCCACTCTCTCTGTTCAGCATGGGCAGGATGGCTGCTATATCCAGCTCACTGACTTGTTCTCCTGTCCTAGCAAAGACCAGACAAAAAGAAGCTATCCAGACAAGGAGGAGGAATCAGGAAGCTTCAGACTAGTTGGACCAGTTTGCAGAGTCCTCTATTGGCCAGGCTGAAACTAAGGGAGAGCTTGGAATTCCAGGTTCGTTTATCACAGGTTGCCATAGTAACTCCCCAATCCCTCAGGGCCAGAAACCCACCCACAACACAAGAGCAGTCAATGAGTGAAGTCAGTGTTGTAAAGAGTTGTAGAAGTCTGGAAGGCTCCACATTTAGTGTCTGTGTTAGTAGCCACTGGGCTCAAGGAGAAAGACCCCCAAAATCTTCACTGGGTACCACATCAAATCCTCACGGGATGACAAAACAAGGACTCATCTCATTAACCCTTTCTGACCTAGAGCGTAGGATGTCTCTAGGTTGGTACTGTATCTCAGGGTGCTTACAAACACATACGTGTGTACAGTTCACATGTGCACTGCCTCCTGTGCCTTCACACCTAGCGCCTGTACATCTGTAATCCCATTGCCCTGCATCCTGTCTCACAGGGATCTGATGTGTGCATGGGTACTGCAAGCACTGCACTCTGATCTGCAAAGATTTGAGTCTGGAACAGCACAAAATTACCCTTGTATGTCCCAAGTCCTAGTATTTCCCCTATTGTTTTAAGATACTTGTCCCCGGAGGCATTAAAAAGAGCATAGAGCATCATCACAGCACAGTAAAGATTTACTAATGATGTTCAACTAACACAGCTCTTGCTTTTTAGCAAGGCAGCATTGCAACAGAACCACAAGTATATCTCGAGCTCTCCCAAGTTAAGCTAAAAACATGTCTGGTGCCAGACCTGATGTTAGCTGGAGGAGCCTGGTGATGCCTATTGAGATGCAATGCTCAATGGACTGAAATCAGGTAAGATGAGGCCAGTTGTTTCTAAAAGGCTTTTTAGAGCTCCCCAGATGAGGTAGCTGAACGTAGTAGCTCTCAGGATGAGGGAGAAAAGCGTTCTTAGCAACTCCTAAAAGGAGATTCGATTTGTAAAATAGATCAAACTGAAAATCCAAGTGCGTGGTGCGAACGGAGAGGTACAAATCAATGCGGATATTCCCTGGTGTACGTCCACGGGAACTGCTTGTGTCTCTGGCCAGGGGACAGGATTCATCACCTCTGATTTGTGAAGGAGTGGGACATTTCCTTGATGCTTTTCAGGTGGGCAGTTTTGCTTCTGTCTGGCTCCAGGCAGCTTTTCCAGTCATTCGAGGAGAAGAATAGGACAGAGAGGGTGATGGATTGAGGGATCTCCAATGAAAAGGGTTAGCGTTTGCTGAGAGAGGTCATGGAGAGAACACATTTTCTTTGCTGCAAAGACTGTCAGGAGGGATGAAGAAAGAGAAATTAGGTCTATTTGTCTCACAAGCTAGACGGTTTCTAAGAGAGAGAGAGAGATCTTACCTGAAAGAGGCTCTCAGAAGGAGCTTTTGAACTACTTATGAAGTACAAGAAACCCCAGCAACGTTACATTCCAGTACCATGATGTGAGCAAGCACAATGAATAGAGACACAATCACCACAATGGCCAAATGGGACGGACAGAGCCCAAAAGCTGAAGGAGCACAAAATTGGAGTTTTCTTAGAACACGGAGATCTCCTCTCCCAGTAATCTTTCCTTTCTTTCAGGGGAGGAGAGGGCTGTTTACGAACATGTCCTGCACCTTTCATTTCACTTTCAGTGCTTGCTCAGCCTTTTCACATGGAGGAAAAGTCCCAGAATTAGAGAAACAGGCAGGGAAGGGACATTAATGTTGATAAATCTGTGAGGGGAGGCTGTCAGGAGGATGGAACCAGGCTCTTCTGAAGGTCATCTGGTGATAGGACAAGGGACAATGGGTGCCAGCTGGAACACAGGAGGTTCCCTATCAGTATCAGCAGGAACTTTTTCCCAGTGAGGGTACTGGAGCACTGGAACAGGCTGCCCAGGGGGGTTGTGGAGTCTCCCTCTCTGGAGATGTTCAAAACCCACCTGGATGTGTTCCTGTGCGACTTGGTCTAGGTGATCCTGCTGTGGCAGGGGGATTGGATGATCTTTCGAGGTCCCTTCCGATTCCTAATGATTCTATGACAATTCTCAGTAATGCTGTGGGTTATCCAAGTAATATTGGGCCACACAGACTGCTGTCAGCATCAAGTAACCCAGAAGAAAGAGGATGCAGCATTAATCCTATAAATAGTTTGAGAATGCAGGCTAATGCCAGTCACTATGGCTTCATGGAAAATAGGTGCTCTTATAGAAATGCTATTTCTTCCCTATACGGGCTTCCGAGCGAAGCAGAAGGAAGGAGCCACCTGTGAACTAGCAGTTAATGAAGGCAGTTAATGTACTGGCACACCTTGGGAAGGCATGGAGTTTGATAGTCATCAAATAGGAACGTAGAGAGTACCGGTCTGACGCTCAAGATGCTTTTCCATTCTCACTAAAGCTTTTTAGGTGAATGTGAAATCGCCGCTGGTAACGTTTGCCACGTTGGTGCTGATGACTGGGTGGCAAAGGATGAAAAAAAGCAGGGATCATCTCCAGAAGGATCTGGATGATGCAAAACAAGGACTATTAGCAATGCTCAGTGCGCAGCAGAAATAACTGATCTCTTGCCACCAGAAGAGCCCACATCCTGGAAAGCCGTGGTATCAGGGTGGATCAGAGGCCGTGGTGCTCTCAGGGCTAGGATGTGATCTGTGAATTATGGGCATCTTAACATTTCTGAGTTACACTGGTATCTTGGGACTTGTGTTTCCCCTGAAGCAGCCAATGTCATCCTTCATCAGAGGTGCTGGTGGCATCAGCATCAGTGGTTCTGTGACCTGGGGTGACTGTACTGAAGGGACGCCAACGTCAAGAAAGCTTCTTCGATATGGAACTACAGTTTCCAGTAGGTGCACTCACAAAGTTGAGCCAATACACACAGTAAAGTATGAGAGGCTTTTTGATCTGATTGATTTTTGTTTAGCTGTGTTAATGAGACTCTAGCTGTAGTATGTAAAGCAATTTAAGATAATGAAGATAATTATAAACGCTACGTAATGTGACAGGGATGCAATAGTAGCTTTTAAACTAGGGTGGTTGTGTTTCTTAAAGGGTGGTGATGGTTTCTCCTTTCTCTATTGCTTTTTCTCCTTGGAGTCCTGGTGGACAACGAGGTCTCCATGGGACAGCACTGTGCTCTTGTGGCCAAGAAGGCTAATGGAATCTCGGGATGGATCAAGAAGAGTGTGTCCAGCAGATCGAGGGAGGTTCTCATTCGTCTGCCCTAGTGAGATCTCACCTGGAACATTGCATCCAGTTCTGGGCTCTCCAGTTCAAGAGGGACAGAGATTTACTTGAGAGAGTTCAACAAAGGGCTCTGAGGGTGATGAAGGGACTGGAGCGTCTGCCTTAGGAGGAAAAGTTGAGAGACCTGCGGCTTTTTAGTCTTGAGAGGAGAAGACTGAGAGGGGATCTAATTAATGTCTATGAAGACACAAGGGCTGGGGGTCAAGAAGGCCAGGACACTTGTGCCCTGTGATAGAATGAGGGGCAATGTATTCAAGCTGGAGCACAGGATGTTCCACCTCAACAGGGGAGGAACTTCTCTGCTGTGAGGGTTACAGAGAACAGGGAACAGGCTCCGCAGAGAAGTAGTGGAGTCTCCCTCTCTGGAGACTTTCAGGATCTGTCTGGATGCATTTCTGAGTGATCTACCCTAGTGTTGGTCCTGCTCTGGCAGGGGACTTGATCTCCAGAGGTCCCTTCCAACCCCTGACATTCTGTGATTGTCTGATTCTCTAAGCTTTATTTTCTTGTCTCTCTGCTTGTTCTCAGCAGAGTGGGGGCAAGACAGTATCACAAGCAAGACCCCTTGACTGGGTCAGTGAGAGGAACGTAAGGGAGATACTAGCTGAGATCAAGCCTAACTGAGTCTGGGGTTCTTAGGCCTCACCAGAAGTCAGGGAGTCGAAATTATCTCTTCCTTAGCTGTTGTAGCAGCTCTTTGACCGCTCCACAGACTATTAAAAGTATTACCCTTCCTGAACTCCCAGAGTGGGTCAGGACACCACAAGTCTGTCCTGCAATCCACCTTGCAGATACTTCCTCTGCGTCATCACCACAAAGCAGCAGAGTTAAGTCATCCTCATTTACACAGCTGCCTTCATGGGATGTATCTGATCTAAATCAACCTGGGCTTCTGCAGAGTCCAAGCAGGAGTAACAGCTGAGCCCCACGAGCTGTTTGGTCTTGTTTCAGGCATACTTTTCTTATTTAAAAGGTGCTTTTCAATGAGACAAATTCTATCCTGGATGACACAGTCTAAAGGATGGGAGTATGAGGAGGAGGCAGTCACCTCACGGGTAACCAGAGATGGGCATGACATGTATTAGACAGGAAATTCAGGTGTGTTTGGTGTGAGACATAATGGAGGGCTGGGAAAGGGCTCGGAGAGTTGCTGTGTTAGACCTTCCTTTACTGACAGAGTTGTAGATTACAGTGTTCTCTCAAAAAGAAAAAGCAAAATCTCTCTAGCTGCTCTTCCCCTGGGTGTGGAGGTTGAGCCTGTTTTCACAGCAGCTGTTGCAGATGTTTGCATCTGCAGTGGAGCTGTCAGTTCTATAGCAGAGATGGTCCCTAAAGAGGGCATCCTTTAGGATGCTTGGCCTGTGACTCAATGTGCTATAATCAACCAGGAAAGGCATTGCTAGTTAACTCCTCATCACAACCACCAGGTAACAGCTCATTTGCTGAGGATGGGACAGGGGAAACTATGTCTAAGCCCAGTCTCGACAGCAACCTCATTGCCCTCAGCACCAATACCTGTTATATGGGCACAAATTCCCTGCAGGCAGTAGTTGTGTGAGGCTTTGGAGCACCCACTGCCCCATAAAACAGCTGGAAGCTCTTGTTGTACAAGTACACATGGGGGAGGGCATGCAAGTTGCAGCCTGGGGTCACTGCCCTAAGGTGCTCAGTGATGAATGAAACTTTGCAAGGAGAGGTTGAGGAGGACAGCCAGAGTAAAAGGGATAAAACCAGAGCTGATGGGAGGCTGCAGCCTTTCAGCTCGAGGCCCCATAACTAAGCCAGCTTTGTCTGAAATTTCTCTCGACAGCTGCTTCCACCAGTGAGTTAGCTGTGAAGGGCACTGCTTGTCAGCTGTCACCACTGTTTTACTGTCCTCTTTGCCTTAAATGAGAGCTGAATGCAGCAGGCAGCTCAGGGAAGAAGAGCTTGCTTTATTTACTCCACATTTGGCAGCCCCATGGCTGAAGGCCCTCCCTGAGTAACAAGATTAGCAGTTTCAGGTCAGTGCCAGCATCACAAGCATCTGCTCTGACTCAGAGCAGGATGGTACGGCCCTTTTAGCTCCAGGTTTGCCCGGAGCTGCAACACTTTTTGCTTTCAGTCTGTTACTAGTCATATCGTTTGCAGCAACCGTCAGAGGAAGCGATGCTGAGGCACTCACATAACCAGCCTGCAGCTTGGAGCATGCCCAGCTTGCCATTGCACTGCAGAGTCTGTAGCCCTTACACACACCTCTAACAGGCTGGGGGCTAGCGTGGGCCCAGGAGCAGGCTGACCAGTGCAGCAGGAACACTAAGAGAAGGGGAGTCTTCCTACTGGCTCCTTACTACTCTGTCTCCATCCTGACTATATTGATGCATCCCAGCTCAGGTCTGCTAATTCCATGCTGACATGCTGGGTCAGCCCCCGACACTGTGGGCTCCCACAATCAGCTCTCCAGAGCAGCAGAGACACACCAGCAGCCCTCTGCATTTCTGCCAGCCCCGTGCCACAGCATTTACTGTGGTGACATCAGGAGCACAGTCTGCGTGCCATAGGGTTCATGCCCTGCACGGTCAGCCTCTGTACAATGCTTTTGATCTGAGGGATGATCCCCACTGGTGGGGAGGCTTTGCTGCCAAGAGGGCTTTCTGCAAATCTGGTGAGGAGCTGGATTCCCTGTCTGCATCACTTTGCAGCCAGCTCTGTCCCCAGCAGCTTGCTGGTGGTTCCCTCAGTCTCTAGGGGATGCTGGAGGCAGAGATGGAAACTGGGCATTAGATCTGAAAAGGAAGTTCCTCGGGGTGAGGGCACTGATGAGAAGAGGGTAGTCAACTCAGGAATCATTGTGCATTCACTGTCAGCCTGTCGCGTCTTCAGGTGCTCTGCAGCTGGGCACTGCTCTTCCCCTAGTGTGGGAATTACTTTGGAAAACAGAGGTAGCAAAGAGAACCGCAGAATCACAGAGTATCTGTGGTTGGCAGGGACTTCAGATCATCAGGTTCATCCTTTGACCCAGCACTGCCAAGTCACCACTGAATCATGTCCCTCAGCACCACACCTACACGTCTTTTAAATTCCTCCAGGGCTGGTGACTCCACTACTTCCCTGGGAAGGCTGTTCCAACACTTTTGGTGAAGAAACTCTTCCTAACATCCTTCTCTGTCACACTGCAGACGTTTCCTCTAGTCCTACTAGCTTGGCACCAGGGACATGAGGTGGCAGCTACAGGTCTGCAATCCTGGCCTTTAACTCTGGGTATCTTTACAGATGATTCTCACAGAAGACAGCACCCGGCCAAGTCCTCTTCCCCCTACATTTGCATCTCAAACTAGTCTGACCTTGGTCAAATCTTATTCACAGCAAAACTCTTGCCTCACACACGTGACACACACACATATGTAAGCGTCTCTCCCACTTCTCTTCTTTCCCAAACAGGATTGTCTGCATCTAGTTAGGCTTTGGGTGCTGCTGCAGCCTCTCTCCCTGTAAAGATTTCTCTAGCATTGGTCTCTCTGTGGTTTCCTACCAGCACAAAGGCAGGGTCAACGGGCAGAAGCCAACAGGATGGGGTTTAACAGGGCCAAGGGCAGGGTCCTACACTTTGGCCACAAGAACCCCCTGCAGCTACAGACAGGGAGGAGGATGTGGCTGGAGAGCAGCCTGGCACAGAGGGACCTGGCAGTGCTGGGTGACAACTGGCTGAACAGGAGCCAGCAGGGTGCCCAGGTGGCACCAAAGGCCAATGGCATCCTGGCTTAGATCAGCACTACTGTGGCTAGCAGAACTAGGGACACCATTCTCCCCCAGTACTGGGCACTGGGGAGGCCTCCCCTCAAGTCCTGGGGGCAGTTCTGGGCCCCTCNTAGCAACAGGACTAAAGGGCAGACCCTGAAGCTGCACCAGGGGAGGGTTAGGTAGGATGTTAGGAAACCCTTCCTCATGGAAAGGGTGCTCAGACCCTGGACTTGACTGGCCAGGGAGGTGGTGGAGACCCCATCCCTGGAGGTGTTTAAGGACAGCCTGGCTGTGGCACTTAGTGCCCTGGTCTGGCTGATGTGGTGATGTCAGGTTCCAGGCTGGGCTGGATGAGCTCAGAGGTCTTTTCCAGCCTCAATAATTCTGTGACTCTTTGAAAGCATGATAGATCATCATACCCTCAGAGATACCTACTACTGTGTCACTTAAGGGACAAACTGGTAGAGAGAAGAGACTCAGCCGAATGGTGCAATACACAGAGCAATGAAATATTCTTATTATACCAGGAAAGCAGGTAAAAAGATGTCTTAAATTACCCAGCTTTTCACACACACAACTGAGGAAACCTGATTTATAAGACAAGCTGAAAACTCCCCACCTGAAAATCAGACCTTTAAGATGCTGCCCCCAAGACTGTTGTTTGTATCAGAAAGCATCCTGGAAGGTCTTACCTGAGGGTCTTCTTCATGTGACAGCCTGCAGGCTCTAGGCCAGTTGGTAGCAATCAGCTAAAGGCTTGAGTAGTAGAAGGGTGATTTCAAACAGCAGAGATCCTACCTGGATGATCTCTCTACTTGCAGCAGCGAGACATGCCTGCTAAATTGATAGAGCAATACTTCCTTGTCTTGTAAGTTCACTCTACCTTATTAATGATGGTTTCATTCATTAGCTGCATGATTCTTGCTTGTCACTAGATGTCACTAATAACGAATGAGAAAGGAAAAGCGGGGGAACTTCTTGGGGAGGCAAATAGTTAAGCACTTGGGAGGGTTTCACCCAGACTTCGATTAGCAAAGACTCGCAGCCAAGCACAGCCTAAAGCAAACCTTGAAGTAGAGTTAAGAAGGTGTTTTTGTGTGGTACATCACACATACTCTGTTTTCAGTGACCCCAGAGTCGTGGTTGGGATACAATACCCTTCTAAAGGAGTGTTACTACTGCTTGTCCACTCCTAAAGCAGTTACGTTCCTGAGCAGAGCAGTGAAGATCATAGCTCTGGTGTTTCAGTCGTTGATGCCTTCCCTAAACACACATTACACACAACAGGTCTGGAGCCAGGGAACTCTTTACAGTGTTAAGAACAAGATGTGAATGAACATGCTGTCCCGTCTCCCAGGTCATCGCCACCATGACAGACTGGGAAAGCGTCATTGCCAGAGCCTTCCCAAAGGGATGGCTTTTGCAAGGGTGAGAGGATCTTGCAGGTGGTTCTTGTGTTCTGAAGGTGACTCTGATGGCAGTAGTTGTTTAAAGGGGAGGGTTAGGTTGGATGTTAGGAAGCCCTTCCTCACAGAAAAGGTGCTCAGAGCCTGGACTGGACTGCCCAGGGCAGTGGTGGAGTCCCCATCCCTGGAGGTGTTGGACAGTCTGGATGTGACCCTTAGTGCCCTGGTCTGGCTGATGGGGTGATGTTAGGTCCTGGGCTGGGCTGGATGAGCTCAGAGGACTTCTCTAGCCTCAGTTGCTCTGTGATTCTGTGATTCCCTATTTACCACCGCTAGAGGGATGAGAGTGGACCTGAGTAGGACAGTGTGAAGTAGCTAAGACCAACTGCCAGGTCATTCAACGTAAGCGTGGCAGGGGGAGAAACAGCACTCAGAGCTGGGCAGAGAGAAATGGAATGAGGGACAACAAGGGTCAGGGGAGAGTCTGGTATCTGGGCAAGAACAACCCCAGGGACCAAGATAGGGTGGGGACTGACCTG
>VZRI01012521.1:13306-23583 GCA_013397515.1 Upupa epops
CATCTGGTACTAGGACAAGGGGCACTGGGTGCCAGCTGGAACAGAGGAGGTTCCCTCTCAATCTCAGCAGGACCTTCTTCCCAGGGAGGGTTACAGAGCACTGGAACAGGCTGCCCAGGGGTGTTGTGGAGTCTCTTTCTCTGGAGATATTCAAGACCCACCTGGATGTTGTTCCTGTGTGACTTGGTCTAGGTGATCCTGCTGTGGCAGGGGGGTTGGACTGGATGATCTTTCGAGGTCCCTTCCAATCCCTGACGATTCTATGATTCTATGATTAAGAGGTTTACTGAGGAGCAGGGAGTCATCACACGTCTGAGACTCTGGCATGTATTTACTCACACACAGGCCAACATTGAGTAAATCCTTTGATCTGGCTTTTTAAATAATACATATGCATCCTCTGACTGTAGTTCCCACTGCTTTTGGAGGAGCAGCCATCAGACATCACACACTTCAGGGACAGAAAGGACCTCTGCTCATTGGCATAATCCCATGCCTTAGTGTTGATTTAATCCAATCAGTGCAACTTCCATCCTATCATTAGTTTGATGAATAGGTACAGCCAAAGCCCTAGATGTGCTTAGATCAGGAGTGAATCCATTAGGGAGTGAAAGCCATCCATCCCCCCTCATCCATATGTCAACTGCAAGCAGGGTACCTTCAAGTTGCATTTGTTTCAGCCTCAGGCTGTGTCTTCACTGGGAATGTAGGTGAGTTGTGCCAGAAAAGACAGACAACGCAGGAATAACTTTCCCTGGGAGGTAACTACTCAAACATAACCTTGACTCTACATCCTGTGTTTAGGTATCTCCGTGCACATGGCCTCTGCTCTGCTCAGGTCCAGCCTGTTGTCTCAGATCTATCTCATTTGATTTGGCTTCTTATGGAGACGTAAGGAGGGTCTGGACCAGAGCATCAACCCTTCACCCTGATCCTCACAATGATGTCCAAAATGTTGGAGATGCTTCTAGAAAGAGGTGAGGAGAGGAGACTCTTCCACTCCCCCTCTCTAAGTGCAGCCGTCAGTGGAGGGAGAGACAAAAAACCCAACAGTAAGAGGTTGAGAGATGAAGCTGAGTCTTCTAATTTGCAGGCTTGAGTACATGGGTTTGCTGGCTGTCTTCCCTGCAGTCGCTCTGCTGCTGCTACAGGCTGGCAAAGCAACTCAGAAAGCCTCAGACAGGACAACTGGCAACGGATCATCCCCTCACTCCTTTCCATTTGGCTGACTATTCTTGTTTCTCATCAGAAATACCTGCTAGGAACCAGCATTCTCATCCAGTTCCAAAATCCTGACAATTAATTTTTGGTTTCTGTCAAATTTCAGCAGAAACAGCTCTTCCCTCCCCCTCCCCAGAAACATCTAATGAGAATAATTAACTGAGATGCTTTGATTACATCAAGTCGTTTTGTTTCATTGATACCTAAATGCCCCGCTCCTGGAACGTAGGCACAGTTGTCTTCTCTGAAAACAAAGCGTTCTAGCAGCAAATACAGAAGAGATCACTGAAGTTAAAATTAATATTTGATATTACCCTGAGATTCCAATGAAATGGGCGAGTCCAAAGGAGAATGGATTTGCTTTACCTTGGTAGGGTGAAATGGCTTGGTGTTACCTAGAGAAAATTAGCAAGGAGATTTTTTTTCCCCTCTATTTTCCTTGTTCTAGTTGGTAATTTTATCAAGACGTAATGCACTTTGAGAAAATGAAAGGGAAATGCTCTTTTCTGGAAGAAAATAGGAGCAGTGTGGTCAGCAGGAGAAGGGAAGTTATGGTGCCCTTGGATTTGGCTCTTGGGAGGCCTCATGTCCAGTACTGTGTTCAGTTCTGGGCTCCTCATGATAGGGAAGACATGGAGATGCTGGAACGGGTCCAGAGCAGAGCTACCAAGCTCAGGAGGGGTTTAGAGAACCNGAAGAAATTCTTTGCAGAAAGAGTAGTTGGGCACTGGCAGGGCCTTCCCAGGGAGGTGATGGAGTTCCCATGCCTGGAGGTGTTGAAGAACCGTGTAGCCATGGTGCTTCACGCCCTGCTTGAGTGGCAGCAGGGAGGAGGTTAGTGTGCGTTTGTCAGTCTCTCAGGGATTGAGGTTTTCTTTGGTGTGGGGATGGTTGGACTCCGGGATCTAGGAGGTCCTTTCCCACCAGGATTAGTCTGGGATTCTGTGAAAATTATTGTGCTGGAAAAGCTTCAACTGATACTGGAATTCTGATTTCCTCAAAACCACCACTTGCCCTGCCCTGAGCTCTGCTGTGGCTGCTGTTTGCATCATATCAAAAGCCCAGTGTCTAATCAAGGGTGATTCTGCTGGGTGGCCCATGTGGCCTCTACCCAAGTCCATTTCCAACCCAGTGATCCTGGAGTAGGATGGTAGGATTGAGCCAGCAGATGCTCTTGTTTCACAGCAGCCACCTTCTGCAGAGGATGGCAGCCTAGGAAGAAGGCAAAAATCATGAGGGATGATGATTTCCACTACCACTACACATCTGACCAGCTGAGGCTCTCCCTGACATGTTCTGTTACGGCATGATGCTGTTCAGGACACCTACACCTGATGGACAGTCACAGAGCGTTGGAGATCATAAGCAGTTCACCAAGAAGCGATAGTTCCAGGCATTCTCTCAGCACCAGCCCACTGCACAGCCTCCTCCTTTGCTCTGCTGAAGCATTATTCCTCCTGCAGCAATTGGAGCAATCAAATGGACATCCTCTGGTGGTCCATGTACCAGAACTTTGCGAGCCAGGACGCGTTCACTCTGTACCTCTGCGTGAGAATTCCCATAACTTCCATTCAAGAGAGGAATATTGAATTTCAGTAATTATGAAGCCATTTAAGCAGAAAACCCATGACTTCAAAATACACAAAGACACTCACTAGGCTTCTCAATAATCCATGGACCAGTAATGGTCTGACAAGCAATGCATCATTCTTCCTCCCCAGAATGAATCAATTCTGTCACCAGCAAACTAAATGCAATAAAGCTCTTGACTTGAATCATAAATCATACTTAAGTCACGGTGAGCAGTAAAGTGTAGTGAAGTAGATAAAGCTCAAAAACACCAGTTCAGCAAAAGGATGGACCAGCAAATAGTCTTCGTGGAGTCATACAATTGCTTAGGTGGGGAAAGACCTCATTGAATCCAACCATTAACTCAGCTGTCCCAAGCCCAGTGCTAAACCCGGTCCCCAAGCTCCAGATCTCCACGATTTTTAAACAGATCTGGGGATGATGATTCAACTCCCTCCCTGGGCAGAATGTTCAATGGCCTGATGACTCTTTGAATAAGGAAGGGCTTCATCATGTCCAACCTAAACTTCCCCTGGTGCAACCTGAGGCCATTTTCTCTTGTCCTGTTCTTTGTCTTGTGACAGCAAGCTGTGTTAACACCAGCTGAGCATTGACCTATAGGCTGCTATTTAACACAACTGTTTAAATTAAATGTATTACACCCAGACCTTGTAGGGAATCACAGAGTTATTGAGGCTGGAAAAGCACTTTAACTTCATCAAGTCCAGCCTATAACCTAACAACACTGTAAGCAGCTGAACCAGGGCACTAAAACACCCCCAGGGATGGGGACTCCACCACTGCCCTGGGCAGTCCAGTCCAGGGTCTAAGCATCCTTTCTGTGAGGAAGGGCTTCCTAACATCCTACCTAACCCTTCCCTGTCAGCTTCAGGCCCTGCCCTTGTCCTGTTGCTAGTTGCCTGGGAGAAGAGCCTGACACTCACCTGTCTACAACTTCCCTTCAGGTAGTTATAGAGAAGGAGAAGGTCCCCCATGACAAGGGGGACCAGGTGTCAACAGGAACAGAGGAGGTTCCACATCAAGATGAGAAGAAATGTCTTCTCGGTGAGGGTGCCAGAGCACTGGAAGAAGCTGCCCAGGGGTGTTGTGGAGTCTCCTTCTCTGGAGACATTCCAAACCTGCCTGGACTGTTCCTGTGTGACTGGATCTTGGGGATCCTGCTATGGCAGGAGGATTGGACTGGATGATCTTCCAATTCCTAACACTCAGTGATTCTTTGATTTGGCTCTAACACCTCTAACCAGTTAACTAACTAACGCCAGTGCTCTCTGCTGGCAGTCTAGGTAGAATCTGCAAGTTCTTCTCCTTCAAGAAGTAAAGAAATAACAGAATGAAAATGAAAAACGAGAAGGAGATGACTGTTCATTTCTCACAGCTGTTGGGAGCTTACCTGGAATTGCCGCAGCACCACTGAGCATCAGTGGCCACTTCTGAGGGCAGCGGAGTCGTGGCACCAGCCACACATCTGCAGCTAGAGAAGACAACCTGCCTCACACAACTCATTAGCGAGCACTGCTTGCCCAGGAGAAGGAAAAGGAGGTTTATCCAGCCCTGCCCTGCTTGCAGATGCCAGGTGTTAACCCGCTTTCCCCTGCTCTGAGTGCAGTACAACAGGGAGTGCAGCAGCTCGCCTGTCCGTTTGAGCAGAAGTACACGTCAGTGCCTTAGAAGATGCTGCTTTCCCTAACGTGCGGCCAGTTGATGTGTGGGAGTCCAGCCCAATGCTGTAATTATCAAAGTTATTAATAATTAGAGAACTTAGCAGCAGTCAGAGTATGGGAAACTATTGCTGGCAAATTCATCTCCTGTGGAAAAAGGGGTGGTTTGAGAAAGAAGTACTGGAGTACTGGGGACATTCTGGCTGCTGCAGTACAGGAAGGACATGATGGTGATGGAGAGGGACAACTGGGCTGGTTAGGAACCTGGAGGACAGGATTGATGGGGAGAGGTTGAGGGAGCTGGGGCTGTTCTTCCTGGAGAAGAGGAGGCTGAGGGGAGACCTTATTCCTCTCTACAATTACCTGAAGGGAGATTGAAGTGAGGCAGGTGATGTCCTCTTCTCTCTAAGGACTGAACAAAGGGAGTCAAGTTTTGCCAGGGGAGGTTCAGATTGGATCTTAGGAAAAACTTCTTCCCACAAAGAGTGGGGAGGCCTTGGAACAGGCTGCCCAGGGAGTGGATAGAGGCACCATCCCTGGAGGGGTTCAACAAATGGGCAGACATGGTGTTTCAAGAGGTGGGTTAGTGGTTTTAGAGCAGATGATTGGACTTGATGATCTTAAAGGTCTTTTCCAACCTAGATGATTCCAGGTTCTATAAATCATTTATCAATTTTAAGGAATGGATTTCTTGTTGTTGCAGCAGCACTGTGGATCTCTCCCAGCCTGTGCAAACAACAAAACCAGGAGGTTAAACTGCTAAACACTTGAAAGCCAACAAAGCTCATAAACAAATGAACTAGCACTAATGCCAGCGCTGCTGCCAGCGACAGCAGAGTAAGGGAAGCTCAGCAGCTCAGGATTTGGTCTAGTGCCCTTCACTGGTCTTTCTTGCTTGCTCATAGAGTAGCCCCTTCACAAAAAAACCCAAAAAACAAGGGGAAAAAAATTGTTTCCCCTCAGAAAATCCATTTAGCAAAATTATCCACCCACGAATAACTGTCAGGATGAATCTGCTCACCTTGCCCAGCTTGTTCTGGTAATGTCAAGCCAGTGCATTTCAATCCTCCCCACGATTTGTTCCGGTGACAGAAAGTGCTGCTTCACAACTTTCTCTGTTCAATTCCATTCTGGCTTTACACAAACATATGAACATTCATTTTCATTTTAATGGCCCTGGCTGTTGGTAACATTAGGAGGGTTTGCTTCCACGGGTTTAAAGCCAAATGTGTGCTGCTGTGGGCTGCTTTGGCATCGCTGGGTGAAAACCTCAATCAACGTTAGCGTAACGTTTGGGTGGAAGCTTTGTCCAGCACTCTCGGCTGAGAGTTTAGGGAAAGAGGGGTTTTTGTTCAGTGAAACCTCAACTTTCTGACTGCTTCTTCTGTTTCTGAATTAAAGCAGAGTTAGGAAACAGCAGAAGTCTGTTTGCGGTGTGGTGGAAGATCTATTTTTACTTTGCCTTGATTGTAAACACAAACACATGCTCATGGGTTTGCATGCTAAATTCTTCAATCAATTAGCATGCTGGTAGTTATTGAAGAGATTTCCAGCAGGCACCTGTTCTGCTGCAGAACTCTTCCTTCACCTCATTCAGCCTGATCACCTCAGAGAAGCATAGAACTGTTGAATCATCGTGGCTGGAAAGGACCTCCAGAATCAGCAAGTCCAGCCCTCATCCCAACAGCTCCTCAACCCCTAGACCATGGCCCCAAGGGCTCTAGCTACTTGGTTTTTAAACCCCTTCAGGGATGGGGACTCCAGCGCCTCCCCGGCCAGCCTGTTCCAGTGCCCAACCACTCTCTCAGGAAAGAGCTTCTTCCTAGAGATCCAATCTAACCCTCCACTAGTGCAGCTTGAGGCCATTTTCCTCATCCTATCATTAGGAATTTGAGAGAAGAGAGCAGCACCAGCCTCGCTACAACCTCCTTTTACATAGCTGTAGAGAGCAAGAAGGTCTCTGCTCAGTCTCCCCTAACCTAAACAACCCCAGTTCCCTCAGCCACTCCTGTTCTCCAGCCCTCTCCCCATCCTCGTTGCCCTTCTCTGTCCCTGCTCCAGCCCCTCAATGTCCTTCTGACACTGTGGTGCCCAAAACTGCACCCAGTACTCAGGTGCAGTCTCACGAGTGCAGAGCACAGTGGCACCATCACCTCCCTTCTCCTGCTGGTAACCATTACTGATCCAGGCCAGGATGCTGTTGCCTTCTTGGCCACCTGAGCACCCTGCTGGCTCCTATTCAGCCAGCTGTCAACCAGCACCCTCAGGTCTTTTTCCACCACACAGCTCTCCAGTGCTCGTGAGCCCAGGTGTTTTTTTCCCTCATCCCTTCAGACACAGAGAAGAGTACTGAACGAGGAAGGAAGACCCTGCTGGTTAACGTGTGGCTGAGAAGATGGTGCCACCTAAGCATGGTGGGGATCTTGAATGTGGGGAGCTTTACCTCCTTAGCTCACTGCTTCTTGATGCTGCTGGATAGATGTTTTCTGCTGCCACAGCAGAGAGCCAACAGTGCTATCAGGATGAGAAACAGGAAAGGGGAGTTGCTTCTAGGTGACAATTAGGGCTACATAGGGACCAGCATGAGGAGAACATATTTCCAAGGGGAAGCTCCAGAGTACATGACCATGCGAGGTGTCACCTCTCAGCTGAACACGAGTCTCAAAGGCATCGTTTCCTCAGCAGCTTCAGTGTGGTGGGTCACCTCCCCCGATGTGGGTGAGGTTTAACAGGGGCAAGAGCAGGGTCTTTTTGGTCAGAATAATGCCCAGCAGAGCTCCAGACTGGGGGATGAGCAGGACTAGGGACATCATTCTCCCCTGCACTGGGCACTGAGGAGGCCTCCCCTTGAGTACTGGGGGCAGTTCTGGGTCCCTCACTGCAAGAAAGAGATTGAGGGGCTGGAGTGGGTCCAGAGGAGCAATGAGACTGGGGAATGGACTGGAGAGAAAGTCTGATGAGGCGAGGCTGAGGGAGCTGGGGGTGTTTAGCCTGGAGAAGAGGAGACTCAGGGGGGACCTTCTCCCTCTCTATAACTACCTGAAGGGAAGTTGTAGTCAGGCAGGGGTCAGGCTCTTCTCTCAGGCAACTAGTGATAGGATGTGAGGACAGGGCCTGAAGCTGCACCAGGGGAGGGTTAGGCTGGATGTTAGGAAGCCCTTCCTCATGGAAAGGTTGCTCAGACCCTGGAATGGACTGCCCAGGCAGTGGTGGAGTCCCCATCCCTGGAGGTGTTGAAGGACAGCCTGGCTGTGCCCCTAGTGTCCTGGTCTAGGTGTTTGTGGTGCTGTTAGGTCTTTTCCAGCCTCAATAATTATGTGCTTCTGTGAAATCTTTTCCTCCTGCACTGGGTCACCTGCCAGGCATTAGAAGAAAGGTTCCCCAGCTGCAAAGCTCTTCCCAAGCATCAATTAAGATGTCAGCCAGTAAACACACAAGGGAGGTTGCAATCTGACTCAGCCTTTTTCTCTGCATTGAACTCTTTGGCAAAGAGGGTTCTTTCTCACTTAGCAGGCAGGAGCCCTGCAGTGCCATGCACTTATTACTTAAGTGTCTTGAAGGGCAGCACCTACTGACTTCTCCTGCTCCCCCCACCCCTGAAATCCCCACTCTCAGATGAGGAAGAAGGCACAGCTCTGACAGGGGATGCCTATAAAAAACAACACTGGAGTAGTATTTCTCCAGAAAGCAGGCGTGCAGAGGCACAGCCCTTCACTCAACACTAACAAGAGGTCCATTTCTCAAGAACAAGTGCCATGGAAGGCGGGAGAAGTTAATGCCTGTGTTTCAGCCAGGCTGAGACATCCACTTCTGGTAAGTACATTTGGGAAATACTAGCTATCGATGCAAATTCTCCCTAGCAAACAGCAATGTGGTCTTAATGAGCAAGATTCTCCTCTCTAAAAAATGAAGGGATTTATCTTCCCAGCCCAGTGCTTCCTGCATGGCTGTCTGTGATAAGTTGTCTGCTTTATAAAGACTATAGCAAATGAACTCCTTTGTGCAAGTCCCTCGTGTCAAATGCCTGTGCTGATGGTAGCAAACAACTCCCTTCTTGTAATGGCAGGATGACTCTGAGCCAGCAATGTGCTCTTGTGGCCAGGAGGGCCAACAGCATCCTGGGGTGCAACAGAAGGGGGTGGAGAGATTCGTCTCTCCATCTACTCTGTGCTAGTGACACCGCATCTGGAGTATTGTGTCCAGTTCTTGGCCCCTCAGTTCCAGAAGGACACAGAGGTGTCCAGCATAGAGCAGCAAAGATGATGAAGGAAGTAGAACACCTTCCTTATGAGGAGAGGCTGAGGGAGCTGGGTCTCTTGAGCTTGGAGAAGAGGAGGCTGAGGGGGTCCTCATTCATGGTTATAAATATGTGAGGGGTGGGTGTCAGGAGGATGGAGCCAGGCTCTTCTCAAGNCAACATCCCTTCTGATCCCTGATGGCTCCGCTGTGTTCCTGGTAAGGGATGGGTGTGGAGGTCCAAAGGGGTAAGTTATGTCTGCACTTTCTGTGCACAGAGCTCTGAGCTGGAGAACAAGAGGTTCTCAGGAGGTAAAACTTTTGCCAAACCAGACCCCAGGAGCATGTGTTGAAAAACCCAGCCCTGAGCTATCTGAACACTTGGCCAGCCTGTCTGACTTGATGTTCCACTTATGGCTCCCTTCTGGACAGAGGGTGGACCTCTTGCTTCCTGCAGTGGCAGAGGGATTGGGCTGGATGATCTTTCCAGGTCCCTTCCAATCCCTTATGATTCTATGACTAAAGGCTTTACAGAAGTTCAGACAGATGATGTCCATGGTTCTTCCCTTGAATCCAGTTGGAAATGATAGTCCTCCAAGTACAAGGTGTGGATTGAGGAGAGTAGATATGAAACTCATCCTTCCAGGAATTGCAGATTTCCTTCTAGCTCCTTTAAAAAGGAGGTAGGGAAAGCAGTTTCTATTAAAACCCACTGCTGTGACTTGCAGCTTGGTGGGGGCAGCTTTGGATGTGAATCAAGTCTTGATTTGCTCCAGGCTATGATGAAAATTCTCATCTAAGCTCCAGGGTTTGAAGCTACTGCAACTTCTCTCCTGGTGAGTACTGTTAGGTTTCTCTCTGGAACAAGTCAATCTCCGTCTTCCCCAAAACTTTCTGCAGAGGTTGATGCAGACTGAGGCGTTCACTGTCACCCTCCTTTTGCTCCCATGCTTTGGGAAGACTTTTCTGAAGATAAAATACGGTATAAGTGAATATTTGAATATTGAGAGCTTTTAACCAAGAGGCAATTTTCTCTTGCATTCACATAAATAAATAAGTTTTCCCATCTGGGCTGTTATTCATATTCCCTCTGGAAAAATCCAGTGTGATATAGTACATGTCCTTCTGCTGAGCATGCTGATTTTTCCTCACTATTTAACTTGGAGAATTTTTTTTAACGTAAAAAACTTCCAGTTTTCAGCCTTCTCTGTGTGTTTAAGAACCCTCAGATGAACAAACTCGTGACATTCCCTACACCCATAGTGAAAAGCATACGCACCCCCCCACCCTCCCCAAACACCCTGGACTAGAAGCAGTTGAGGTGGCTTTTTGTTTTGCTTTTAAAACCCTCTAACTTTGCACAAAGCATCTCAGGAAGGATAAACCCCGCACCCCCATCTTTATGAATTTAGCAGAAAATGTGGGAAAACCTTTTAAATTGCAAAGCCTTTTTCGTTTAACAGCATCACGTCAGCTGTGTCCAATGCTGCTCATTTCTGAATTGTATTTGTGGTTGAGAATTGTCTGTGAGGGGGGGGGAAAGGATCATAGAATGGCTCAGGTTGGAAGGGA
>VZRI01012522.1:7271-27644 GCA_013397515.1 Upupa epops
CAGGCTGCCCAGGGGGGCTGTGGAGTCTCCTTCTCTGCAGACGTTCCAGCCCCGCCTGGCTGTGTTCTTGTGCCACTGGGTCTGGGTGATCCTGCTGTGGCAGGGGGACTGGACTGGAGGATCTTTTGAGTTCTCTTGCAATCCCTAGTGATTCTCTGATTTCCTGTTGACTCTTTACACTTTGCTCCAGAATAATGCTAAGCACAGCCCAGTGCCAGCCAGAGCTGAAAATCATTTCTGCCTGGCATCAGTTTCAGAGCACAGAACACTTCAGTCTCCGCAATCCAAATCGGTAGAAGAAGGGGCAAGGTTTTGTTAGAGGTTGCGGGATTAGGAAGAGTTGCAAGAGTGAATTGTTTTCTTATTGAAGTTGAAATGAAAACAGGAAATGATTTATTTATTTGCTGGGACATGGTGCCATTGTCCTCTCTGTTTGTTGGCTCATTCAGTCAGCTTCTTAGATTTATGCGTTTGTGTACGTGTAATCTCTTTCCTGGGTGCTTTTTCTGCCTCCTTTGTTCGTGTGGACTTGTTTTCTTCCCATTCATTTCTCTATCACTGTTTATTTTACAGTGAGACTAAAAGGGGGGGGTCATTTTTTTATCTTTATATTTGTTATCATGCAAATTTGAAGTTTAACAATAAGTGCAGAAAGATAAGATGGTCCACCCAGAGCCTCTGCAAATCCTCTGCACGATGCTTCCTAATTCACAAAGAATTGCTAAGTGCTTTTCTGATTTCTATCTGTTTAGCCAGCGAGGATTTGAATGATGATCCCGCTTAAAACAGAGCACCACGGGACAGCAAGGGAAATTCCTTGCCCAGAACAAAGGTAACAAGAGGAGTTTGAAGATATTTAAAATAGCTTGAGGGTAGAACACAAAGGTTTTGGTTCTACTCATGAAGTACTGCTATAGAGCCAGGGAATGCTTCCCAGGGAGGGTCCCAGAGCACTGGACCAGGCTGCCCAGGGGGGTTGTGGAGTCTCCTTCTCTAGAGATGTTCCAGCCCCGCCTGGCTGTGTTCCTGTGCCACTGGGTCTGGGTGATCCTGCTGTGGCAGGGGGATTGGACTGGATGGTGTTTCCAGGTCCCTTCCCATCCCTAAGGATTCTATGAATCTATGACTTGGTCTGGGTGATCCGCTGTGGCAACGGGATTGGACTGGATGAGCTTCCAAGGTCCCTTCCAGTCCTTATGATCCCAATTATCAAGTTGGGTCAGTGTTCTTCCACATAACAACTAAATCCAGACCATGAACTACTCATAGATTGATAGAAGCATTCAGGTTGGAAGGAACCTTTGAGAGATCATCCAGTTCCAGCCCCCCTGCCATGAGCAGGGACACCCTCCACCAGACCAGGGTGCTCAAGGCCCCAGCCAGTCTGGCCTTGAACACTGCCAGGGAGCTGGGGGGCAGCCACAGCCTCCCTGGGCAGCCTGGTCCAGGGTCTCAGCACACACACACACACGGGTCTGCAAAATAAAACCTAAGCTGTATGTGCACAAACACAAACCTCCACGGAGATAATTAAGCACAAAATGCTATATTACACAGCATTACCATTAAATAACATCATAAATTAACTTTTTATATATTATCTATAAATTAACATTTAAATAGTGAGGTGCTCATGTTTCTATGCAGATATTTTAATCAACCATTTTACTCAAATTAAAATGTTTATGCACATCTTTTATGGCCAAATCTATTTGATGTTATCCACAGGGAATGAAAGCCAAGAGCTAAATCGATTGTCATGCTCTTAATTTCCTGCTCATCCTCAGCTTCTTGAAAAATCCCCACACTTTATAATGCACGTGGGGACAGGGGGAGAGCTGATCCTGGCTGCTGCGAGCTAGAGCCATGGGTTGAGACACAGACTAACAGACCCTTTGGAAAAGCCTCACTGCAGAAAGGAGGATGAGCTAGCTAGCAGGGAGAACAACTGTTGAAAGGAGTTGCACAGACTAGTGTTGTTTACACAGGTATCTGCTACAAACAAGGTGGCCAGGGAGTCTCTAAGATGTGGGCTCCACCTGGGCTTCCCACCAGGATCATTGTTCAGGCGCAGGCTGAAGAATCACAGAGTCATCAGGGATCGGAAGGGAGCTCAGAAGACCATCCAGTCCAATCCCCCTGCCACGGGTATGGAACCCCCACCTAGAGCAGACTGGCTTCACCAAGGGGAAGTCATGCTTGACCAACCTGATAGCTTCTTATGAGGGCATAACCAGGTGGATAGATGATGGCAGAGCAGTGGATGTGGTCTGTCTTCACTTCAGGAAGGCAGCTGATACAGTCTCACAGAGCATCCTCACGGCCAAACTGAGGCAGTGTGGACTGGATGATTGGGTAGTGAGGTGGATGGTGAACTGGCTGCAGGGTAGAAGCCAGAGAGGAGTGGTCAATGGGACAGAGTCCAGTTGGAGGCTGGGATCTAGTGGAGTCCCCTGAAGATCAGTACTGGGACCGGTCCTCTTCAATCTGTTCATTACTGACTTGGATGAGGGGTAAAGGGGCACTGCCAGCAAGTTGGCTGATGGCACAGAGCTGGGTGGGGTCACTGACCCCCCAGCAGACTGTGCTGCCATTCAGAGAGACCTGGACAGGCTGGAGAGCTGGGCAGAGAGAGATGGAGTGAGGGACAACAAGGGGCAGGGGAGAGTCTGGCATGTGGGCAAGAACAACCCCAGGGACCAGGAGAGGGGGGGCACTGACCTGGTGGAGAGCAGGGGAGGAGAAAGGGACCTGGGGGTCCTAGTGGCCAGCAGGGTGACTCTGAGCCAGCAATGTGCTCTGGTGGCCAAGAGGGCCAACAGCATCCTGGGGGGATCAGAAGGTGGCAGGGGGGTTAGCAGGTCGAGGGAGGTTCTTCTCCCCCACTGCTCTGCACTGGTGAGACTGCATCTAAAAGGATTCTAACAGTTGCAACAGTTTTTCTTTAAAAAGAAAAAGACTCAAACTCCACTGCCCCATCCCCTAGTAGAACACAGCCCTGGATAAACCGACAGGTCGTTCAGTCTGGGTAGAATGGCTACCTCTAGCTCACTAGGAAAAGCATCACTTTGACCCTCAAAGAGCACCTTGTGTGTAAGGATCAAGGTTGATGCAATCTTGCTTTAGGTAACGAGAACGGCTGTGAAGATAAACAACGGTAAATAAAGGAAGCCTGGACTTGTTCTACTCAGGGCTCTATAAAGAAACAAGTACAGCTGAATGAGAAAGTCAGTGCAGAGACCACATTTCTGCCAGGATCCCGTACTGGGGCTCACACATAGAATCATAAGGGATCAGAAGATCATCCAGTCCAGTCCCCCTGCCACAGCAGGATCACCCAGACCCAGTCGCACAGGAACACAGCCAGGCAGGACTTGAACAAAGCCAGAGAAGGAGACTCCACAGCCCCCCTGGGCAGCCTGGTCCAGTGCTCCGGGACCCTCCCTGGGAAGAAGGTCCTGCGGAGATTGAGAGGGAAGCTCCTCTGCTCCAGCTGGCACCCAGTGCCCCTTGTCCTGTCACCAGATGCCCTTGAGCAGAGCCTGACTCCATCCTCCTGACACCCACCCCTCACAGATTGAGAGACAGGAATGAGGTCCCTCCTCAGTCTCCTCTTCTCCCAGCTCAAGAGCCCCAGCTCCCTCAATGTTTCCTCAGAAGGGAGCTGTTCCCCCTCATCTTTGTTGCTCTACACTGGACACCCTCCAGCAGCTCTGTGTCCTTCTGGAACTGAGGAGCCCAGCACTGGACACAGTCCTCCAGATGCAGACGCATCAGTGCCGAGTAGAAGGGGAGAAGAACCTCCCTTGATCTGCTAACCACCCCCTTCTGATCCCCCTCAGGATGCTGTTGGTCCTCTTGGCGACCAGAGCACATTGCTGGCTCAGAGTCACCCTGCTGGCCACTAGGACCCCCAGGTCCCTTTCTCCTGCACTGCTCTCTGCTGACTCTGAATGCAATTGCACGGTAAGCAGAGAATATTACTCTTGCTAGGTACTTTATATAAGGGGGAATAAAGAGAGAGGGCAGAGCCTAGGAGAAACAGAGTAGGATCTGCACAAAAGCAAACTTAACATCCAGTCTGGGATTGTGGAAAGGAACGTCTCAGTGAGTGCGATGCAGCACTGGACCAGGCTGCCCTGTGGAGTCTCCTTCTCTGCAGATGTTCCAGCCCTGCCTGGCTGTGTTCCTGTGCCACTGGGTCTGGGGGATCCTGCTGTGGCAGGGGAATTGGACTGGATGATCTTTCAAGGTCCCTTCTGTTCCCTAATGATTCTATAATCATGATATGGTTGAGGATTCACGACACTTGGAGGCCAAGGGTGGAGGTGGGGATGCAGGCAGCTCTGCTGATGGGAGCCAGTCCCTCTGTCCTCCCTGAGTGAATAAATACCAACCTGAAAGGATTAAATACAGCCCTTGACTCCACTACAGCCCCTGGAATGCATTCTGACTGTGTACCCCTGCTGGAAAACAGAAAGCAATCGACTCTGAAACACAGCCATGACACGTAGCTGGAAGCACTGGGCCCACAGCAGCATCTCCCATGACAGCAGGGCTGACTGCCTCACCCAGGACTTCAGTGAGAAGAGGGATAATGGAGTGCTGCAGCGGGAGAGTGTAAGATCTCCTTAGATTCAGAAACATTCCCTCTGTCACTGATGCAGATGTAGGTGGGAGAACACGACTGCATCTTGCAAGGACAGTTGTCATGGGAAGTTAGGGGTAAACTAGGATTTAGAAAAACCAGAAGAAAAGGGAGCCTTGCCTGTCTCGTCACATTATCCACCTGGCATCGGGTCCCACAACTTGGGCTAAAGCTAATGGAGTTTGGCAACCCTTTTGGCACAGGACTCTGCTCCAAGAGAACAGCACGGAGACATTCTGCACTAACACCCTTTGTATTCTACAATTTTAGCTTAACTTTTCAAATTCAGCTTGAGAAAGCACAGCATAAGCAACCAGCACCTTACTGCACCAGAGCGCTATGCTCCCCAACAATTAGGCCAAGGAAGTCTTCTGTTCCAGCAGAATCCTCTATCCTAGGTGTAGCTGTAGTAATTAAGTTTAGAACCATAGAACCATCAGGGATTGGAAGGGACCTGGCAAGCTCATCCGTTAGACACTGCAAAGGAGAAATAGATCCCTAAAGAGAGCAACAGCCAAGTGGCATCCTAACAGCAGCGTTAGGGTAGCTGGAAAAGGCTTAGGGCAAGACCTGGCATTTCTCTTTCTCTTTTCTTTCCTTGTTTTTTAATTCTCTCTGTGATAAATGAGGTGACAAAATAAAGCTAATTTCTTTGGCAGAACAGCCTTCCAAAATAATGAGGAGAGGAAGTGCCTGTGCTTACTGCACCGGCTATTGTCAGTTCTCAGAATACTTCATCTGTGTCTTCATTTCTATGATCTCCCGTTGAAAGGTGTCAGCCTGCCTTCACAACAAACCATGCAATCCTTAGGGATGGGACCTCGAAAGAGCATCCAGTCCAGTCCAATCCCCCCTGCCACAGCAGGATCCCCCAGACCCAGTGGCACAGGAACACAGCCAGGCGGGGCTGGAACGTCTGCAGAGAAGGAGACTCCACAGCCCCCCTGGGCAGCCTGGGCCAGTGCTCCAGGACCCTCCCTGGGAAGAAGGTCCTGTTGACTTTGTCAATGCTCGTTGCATTTTATATCTTGAGCTTTCCTCCTTTCCTTTCCCTGTGCTCCCAAGCAAACATCCTCTCCTTTCAGGTGATTTATACTAATTAGTGAGAATGACCAGGTTTGCCCTTACTGTGACCTCTCTTGCCATCTGGTCTTGCTTTTGGCTCCCGCGTCCAGGTACCTACAAAACTCTCATCCCAGACACTCTGACACTTTGAATTCACAAGGTCCAGCTGTATTCAAACTCAAACGTTTGGGGTTTTTTCCTAGAGTTTGAAACCTCAATAGGAGGAAGAAAGCTGATGATTGAAACAGAGTGTATTGAGGAATTAGGCTGTATTCTTCCACGCAGGGTTTGATTCCATGTCCATTACTACAGAGAAGATCTGCACAAGGGTAGGGCTACTTCTATAACTGGTGTTACCTGCTGCCCAGGGAGGTGGTTGGGGCTCCATCTCTGGAGGGGTTTAAGGCCGGGCTGGATGAGGCTCTGGCCAGCCTGCTCTAGGGTGGGGGGTCTCTGCCCATGGCAGGGGGGTTGGAACTGGATGATCCTGGGGTCCTTGCCAACCCTGACTGATTCTATAACTTCTTCCCAGTGAGGCTGCCCAGGGGGGTTGTGGAGTCTCCTTCTCTGGAGATGTCTGAAACCCACCCAGACTTGGTCTGGGTGATCCTGCTGTGGCAGGGGGATTGGACTGGAGGATCTTTCCAGGTCCCTTCTGATCCCTGATGATTCTATGATATTCGGAAGAAACAGAGTACCTTCTTTCCTGCTCTCTCCTGTTGCCTTCTGATTCATAACAGACGTGCTCTCTGCATAGTGACACTCCCAGAAGCACCACTTGTTGTTAAAACAAATAAATCCATTTTCTAACTGTTGAGATAACATTTTTTAACAGATCAAATGTCTTCCACTCTGCTTTACCCACCCACCGATTCACGGAGTTCTAGTTAAGGGAGTTTAGGAAGTTTGCAAATCTCATTATCAACAATGATTAAACACGGATGGTTAACCCTGGAGATGCATATGGGAAGAATGCTAAAGCAGTGATATTCGCCTCTAGATAAACGAGCTTGGAAAACAGAGTCAAGATAATCTGTATGCATTCTAAGCAGCTTCAAACGTACTGTCTCTCAGAGTACTGGGTACACCGAGTACTTCTCTCTAGTGTTATCGAATTACTTCTGAGGAGCCAGGCATGTTTTCCCCCTGTGCATCATAATTTAAGTCAGAGAATCACAGGACAGCTTTAGTTCAAAGCGATCTTTAAGATCATCAAGTCCAACCATTGACCCAGCACTGGCAGGTCAACAGCAGGTCACGTCCCCAAGCACCAAGTCTGCACATCCTTTAGATTCCTACAGGGACAGCAAAGTAGTAGAATCACAGAATCCTTGGAAAGGACCTCAAAAGATCATCCAGTCACTGACTGGATGAAAGATCATCCAGAGTGCTGAGACCCTGGACCAGGTTGCCCAGGGAGGTTGTGGCCAACCCCCAGCTCCCTGGAAGTGATCGAGGCCAGATTGGCTGGGGCCTTGAGCACCTTGGCCTAGCATGGGGTGTCCCTGCTCGTGGCAGGGGACTTGGAACTGGATGATCTTTTAAGGTCCCTCCCAACCTGAACCATTCTATCCACCTACAAATCCCAGTACCCTCATCCAAGTGCTGAGTTCCTCCAAATTCCCTGAGCAGTCAGCAGGGGCAGAAGTGCCACAGCAGTTCAGCTTTAATAAAGATTCATCCCAAGAAACACCTCAGAAATGGACACCTTTCACAGTAAACTATGCCTTAACGAAGAGAATTCACCAGTGCAACGTTGAAAGAGTAAGGGATGCAGCGGTCATTGGTCAGAGCAATTCCTCCTTCCCAACTACGAAAGCCAGGCTGCCGTAAGGCTTTGGTAAATTGTTTGAAGAGACATAATCTTTCATCGAGTTTATTGACTGGGAAAAGGTAAAGCTGTAACACTGCAAAAGCCTAACCAGTGCTCTGCGGGTCATTACGGGTATGCTGGTCTGCTGAGTGGCTGAGGTCTTAACTAACAGACAGCATGATTAACACCAGCTCTCACAGGATTAGAAAATGCACTGTGAAACTAGTCTTTTACAAGCAAATCTGAGTTCTAGTTAGGAAAGGAATAAGAGTTGCTATGATTTGCTCCAGACAAACCCTGTCCTTCCCCTCCTCTTCCTCTCAGCCCACAAACAGCACTATAAATGGTCAGAGAGCTCCTTTCTTTGGGGTGTGTGCAGTATCAGTGCTCGACAGCCTCAGGTTCATAGAATCATTATCATCAGGGAGGGGAAAGGACCTGGAAAGATCATCCAGTCCAACCCCCCTGCCACAGCAGGATCACCCAGACCCAGTCACACAGGAACACAGCCAGGCAGGGCTGGAGCGTCTCCAGAGGAGACTCCACAATCCCCCTGGGCAGCCTGCTCTCACCTGCTGGCTCTTGTTCCGCCGGTGAGAAGCAGCAAGCTGAGCTGCAACCCAGCTTTTGGATATAAACCCAAGGCTGGATTTGCCCTCATCGAAGCTCCAGCTGCATACCAGCAGAACGATGATGCTTTCCCCATGACGTTTTACTTCAGCTATAGCTGGATAATGTGAATTACACTCCCTTGCTGATAGACTCCTCTTTATGCTGCCGACTGTGATAACTTTGAACCAGCATAGATAACAGGAAAAGCTTGAAGGATGAGCTTGAAGGATGAGCTCTATGTCTTGAAGAACAGTATCTGAACAGGATGATTAAAAAGTATACTCTTCCTACTTTTTGTTTAAATACCATGAGATACTCAGCACAAAATCCACTGAATTCATGTCTTTCTTTGGATTTGACATGTGTGCTTGAGTTTTCCAGTGATTCTTCAATGTTAATTTCCAAACCTTAGACCATAGAATCAGTAGGGATTGAAAGGGACCTGGAAAGACCATCCAGTCCAACCCCTCTGCCACAGCAGGGTCACCCAGACCCAGTGGCACAGGAACACAGCCAGGCGGGGCTGGAACGTCTGCAGAGAAGGAGACTCCACAGCCCCCCTGGGCAGCCTGTGTCAGTGCTCCAGGACCCTCCCTGGGAAGAAGGTCCTGCTGATATTGATAGGGAACCTCCTCTGCTCCAGCTGGCACCCAGTGCCCCTTGTCCTGTCCCCAGATGCCCTTGAGCAGAGCCTGGCTCCATCCTCCTGACACCCACCCCTCACAGATTTAGAGACAGGAATGAGGTCCCGCCCTCAGCCTCCTCTTCTCCCAGCTCCAGAGCCCCAGCTCCCTCAGCCTTTCCTCATCAGAGAGCTGCTCTACTTCCTTCAGCATCTTCATTGCTCTGCTCTGGACACCCTCCAGCAGCTCTGTGTCCTTCTGGAGCCCAGATCTGGACACAGCCCTCTAGATGCGGTCTCACCAGTGCAGAGTAGAGGGACAGAAGAACCTCTCTCCATCTGCTAACCACCCCCCTTCTGATCACACCCAGGATGCTGTTGGCCCTCTTAGCTATCAGAGCACATTGCTGGCTCAGAGTCACCCTGCTGGCCACTAGGACCCCCAGGTCCCTTTCTCCTCCACTGCTCTCTGATAATTTTGTGCATTACAATATAATTCCACTGCCCTTCTGAAACTGGACTTGATGAACAGAGTCGCTCCAGCAACATGACACCTCACAGTCAGGTTTTCCCCCCTGTTCAGACTATACTGCTATAGTCATCCTGGTCTCATCTGTCTTTCAGTGAGTCACTGTGTTTAGTTTTAAGTTGATTCCTAGGCATAGCTTACTCAGCACGTGAAGCTTGATCTGCAGGCTGACTGTGTATCACCAAGAGGAGACAACTCAACATCGTGCTGACTGAACACAACAGATGCACAGATGTCATCGTTCTCCCTGGTAAAGCCCAGAGGAAAGAGCTGCAGTTGCACCAGGGAAGCTTTAGGATTACTTGGGGAGTTTGCTCACTGAGAGGGTTATTTAATAGAGGAATAGCCCCACAAAGGCAGTGATGGAGTCACCATCCCTGAAGGTATTTAAAGAACATGTAGAAGTGAAGGCTAAGGGAGACTCCTCACTCTCTACAACTACCTGAAGGGAGGTTGTCGAGGGGTTGGTGCTGGTCTCTTCTCACAGTCATTAGGACAGAACCAGAGGGAAGGGCTTCAAGCTGCCACAGGGGAGGGTCAGACTGGACATCAGGAGAAAGTTCATCACAGAAAGAGTGGTCGAGCACTGGAAGAGGCTGCCCAGGAAGGCGGTTGAGTCCCCATCCCTGGCTGTGTTCNCCAGTTTCCCCCTTCTGTCTCCTCACTGTGAGCCCATCTCTGTTCTCTGTTCTCTACCTCTAGGCAGGGGTCAGGGAATGGGGGCTGTGGAGCATCCCAGTCTGTTCCATGCTGTTCCTGCCACTCTTTCCTCCTCAGAGAGAAAAGTCTTTACAGCCCTCCTCTGTAGCAAAGCCAAAATCCTTTAAAGAAGAGAGTCCTCCACAAAATTCTCCTACCTGTGTGGTCCCTTCTGTGGGCTGAAGTCCTCCCAGAGCTGGACTGCTCCAGTGCAAGCTTCCTTCACAGTCTGAATCGTCTTGGGACACAGCTCTCTGCTCCAGTGCAGGGGACTCCACAGGCAGGGTTCTGCCACACCACCGATGCCTGAGAGCTGCAGAGGCTCAGCTTTTCATCTCACCATGGGCTGAAAGGGAACGGCTGCCCCAACCTGCCTTACGTGCTCCTTCCTCACTGAATGACTGCCTGCACGGCTAGCTCTGGCCTGTACCAGTCCTCCAGCAGCTAAGCCCCACAACAAAATCATTTGCCCCGGGTGTTTTTCCCCTCTTAAATAGGTTACCACAGAGGTGTTGATGGGCTTAATCTCAAACAGATGTATTTCAACTCAGAGCTAGGAGAGCTCAACATTTCTTAAAGAAGCCAAGCCAGTAGCCCACTCTTCTGCTATCATAAGCCCACCAGACACAAACAAAACAAACTGAACTCACTTTTCAGGGGCTGGAGGGAGTGCAGAGATGGGCAATGAGGCTGGGGAAGGGTCTGGAGAAGAGATCTGATGAGAAGCAGCTGGAGGAGCTGTTTAGTCTGAGGAAGAGAAGGTTGAGGGGAGACCTCATCACTCTCTCCAGCTCCCTGAAAGGACACTGCAGAGAGATTGGTGCTGCTCTCTTCTCACAGCCATTAGTGACAGAACCAGAGGGAGAGGCTTCAAGCTGCAACAGGGGAGGGTGAGACTGGGCATCAGGGGAAAGTTCTTCATGGAAAGAGTGGTCGAGCACTGGAAGAGGCTGCCCAGGTTGGTCATGAAGTCCCCATCCCTGGCTGTGTTCCAGAGTCACTGAGATGCAGTGTTAGGGGACAGAGTTTAGGGGTGAACTGGTAGAGTAGGGTTAATGATTGGACTCCATGATCCAGAGGGTCTTTTCCAACCTGAATGATTCTGAGATTTCCTTAACTATAGAGTCTGCCCAAACCAGCCTGGTTAAAGAAAGACCCTTCTATTAGGCAGTGAAGACAAAGGAGTAGGTTTATACTTTGAAGTACAAGCCAAGCTCTTGTTTTTTCATTTGAGTAAAACCTTACCTTGTTGCCACAGTCAGAAAACTGTCAGAGTGACATTAATCTTCAAGAAGTTTTCAATATGTGATGTTTCCTGAAAATTCTGTGGCAGTGTGTTCTAGATTAATGGGTCAGACATCAATACTGAACTGGATGCACATAGTAAACCAGCCAGAAGGTCTTCGTAGTTGCTGTGTTTGGTCTCTTTCTAGGCTAAGCCAGAGAGTAGCAGTTAATGGGACAGAGTCCAGTTGGAGGCCTGGATCTAGTGGGGTCCCCCGAAGATCAGTACTGGGACCAGTCCTCTTCAATCTGTTCATTAATGACTTGGATTAGGGATTAGAGGGCACTGCCAGCAAGTTTGCTGATGACACCAAGCTGAGTAGTGGCACCGACCCCATCAGCAGGCTGTGCTGCCATTCAGCGAGGGCTGGACAGGCTGGAGAGCTGGGCAGAGAGAGATGGAGTGAGGGACAACAAGGGTCAGGGGAGAGGCTGGCATCTGGGCAAGAACAACCCCAGGGACCAGGAGAGGGAGGGCACTGACCTGGTGGAGAGCAGTGGAGGAGAAAGGGACCTGGGGGCTCCTAGTGGCCAGCAGAATTACTCTGAGCCAGCACTGTGCTCTGGTGGCCAAGAGGGCCAACAGCATCCTGGGGGGATCAGAAGGGGGGTGGTTAGCAGATCGNGGGTGGGTGTCAGGAGGATGGAGCCAGGCTCTGCTCAAGGGCATCTGGTGACAGGACAAGGGGCACTGGGTGCCAGCTGGAACAGAGGAGGTTCCCTCTCAATCTCAGCAGGACCTTCTTCACAGTGAGGGTAACAGAGCATTGAAACAGGCTGCCCAGGCTGGAGGGGATGGAGTTATGGAATGTCCTCTGGCTTTGTTCAAGTCCTGCCTGGCTGTGTTCCTGTCCAACTTGGTCTGGGTGATCCTGCTGTGGCAGGGGGATTGGACTGGATGATCTTTCAAGGTCCCTTCTGATCCCCTTTTGGAGCCCTCGCCCCTCTAGAACATTTCTCCTGCAATCTCAGCGAGATCCTCCCAGATGAATGGATGAACATGAAATCAGCCCACGTTTTCAGTCCAGCTGGGCAGAGCAAACCTAGCAGCAACCTCCAAATCTCAGAAAGCCTGGGAAATGGAGAAATCTTTAACTCATCACAAAGGAGGAGTAAATCATGGACGAAGCTCCCAAGAGACGTCTCTCCCTTCTCAGACTTCAATGACAACATCAGTAGTTGACAAGGATGCCATTTGAGGAGAAATGTATAAACTTCTCATTATCCCTCTTGCCAAGAACTTTCACTCAGAGAGACAGAGAGCAACGAGGAGATGATAGCGTGGTATTGGGGCACAAAGGGCTACTTCTGACATTTCTCTGCCTTAGATCGATCTGGACTTCCTGGCAAGGCAAATTTTAATGATGTGATTGAGAAGAGAGACCTGAGGAAATGGGGGGAGTGTTTTCAGGAGCTACAATCCAGTCTTAAAGAAGGCAGGGGAAATCAGAAGGGCAGTTGATTAAAAATCCATTAAAAGACTGGCTCTGTGTGACAATCACTAGCAGGTGTCAAGTCCTCCTTCCTGAGCGTGCACATCATGTGTGGCGTGGGGATGGCTTCTGAAAGAGTTTTGAAGGTGATGCCAAGCAACTTGAGTTAGAAATGACAGAAAAGCAGTAGCTGGTGAAGGGAGGAGGAGAGAGAGAGGTGAAATGGTCAAAATACAGGGCAGGAAAACTCTCTATCCAGCAGCTGAGTGAGATTACATTTGTCAAAGTCAGAGGGAAAGGGTGTGAGATACTGCAGCTGAGCACACAGACAGAAAAACCACTCCTCACGTACCACAGTGTCACAGTCTCACAGTACTGATGAGGCTGGAAACAACCTTAAAGATCATCCAGTCCAACCTAACACCAACCCAGTAACCCTAACATCTGCCATCTAGCTCATGCCACTCAGCCCTTCATCCAGCCTGACCTTGAAACCCTCCAGGGATGGTGACTCCACCACCTCCGTGGGCAGCCCGTTCCAAACCCGGATCACTCTGTCAGGGAGAAACCTTCTCCTCAGGTTAAGTCTAAACCTCCCCGATGGAGCTGAAGAGTGTGACCCCTTGTCCTGTCTGCAGTGTCCAGGGAGAACAGACCGACCCCCGCCTGACTCCAACCCCCTGTCAGGGAGTTCTAGACAGCGATAAGGGCACCCCTGAGCCTCCTCTTCTCCAGGCTGAACAGACCCAGCTCCATCAGCCTCTCCCCATAGGGCTGACCTTCCAGCCCCTTCACCATTCTATTTGCTCTTCTCTGGACTCGTTCTATCTCCTTCCTTCCTCATCTTCGTTGCTCTGCGCTGGACACCCTCCAGCAGCTCTGTGTCTTTCTGGAACTTTTTGGGCAGTGGGGATCACAGAATCATCGAATCCTGGAACAGGTTGGGTTTTGTGTTTTCATTGAGTTTTTCTTTAGTCTTCCCTCTCAGCACAGTTTATCCTCTTTTGAACAGGATAGAGAGGTGGCAACAGAGTCTGTGTGAATGTCCTTGTTACATCCCCCATGCCTCGACTCTCTCCTCAGTCCTTCACTGATCTTTTGACTTGAATCGCTCCTGACTCTCTTGAGCAGTGAAATGATTGATCACAGACTTGGCCGAGGAGAGGCAGGAAAGGTAGCCTTGCAAAGGGTTTCAAACCCCCGTTGTGTTGAGTATGAAATCCCTCAGAGTGTCTCAAAACCAAGGCGTCCAACTCAAGTTTCCTCTGACACTCATGTGTTTTTAAATCCTTGGACCTGATCAACACGACTGTGACCGAGGCACTCAGAAGATGCACTTGGCACTCGTTCCTTGTGTAGCTGGCAGGAGAAGACTGTGCACAGACCCCTTGGCCTTCATTTGCCTCTGCCTGTTTCTGCAGATGAGTCAACCTTTGAGGCTATCTGAGAGCAGAGCTGGCAACTGCAGGGCCCAGATGCCCCACTCAGGGTTCCAAGTCCTGAACAGTAGGATCTGTAGCTGGCTGCTTCCATGCTCTGCTGCTTTAGATTCAGTGGCCGTAACCTGGAGGGTTTACACATAATTTGCCTGCTGCTGCCTTGGTCATTGGTATCCACGAGACGTTGAGTGTTCTCTGGGTAAGATCAAGCCTGCAGTCCTTACCCGGTGCATGTCCAGCTTTGTGCTCTACATTCTCAGCTCCTGTCACAAAGGAAACGTGTGCTCTGGCCAGAAGAGCACTTCTCATGCCAGTCATGCGTGCAGGCAGTGGACAGGTTTCTGAGGAAACAGAGTGTATTCTGTGAAGCCTCTCCAAAACATCACTTGGCTTTCAACGTGTGAAACCCAGTCCTATCTCCTGAAACAGATCCTTGCGATGCTACAGTCATTCAGCTTGAGGATCTATAAATGTCCTAGAGACAAGAACGTTTGTAACTCTCAGAAGTCACTCTTTGAAGCATTATATTCATATATAAAAAGTAGATGGTGTTGGCTTTATAATCACTGAGGTATTGATATCAGATAGGGAAGCTGAAGGCAGAGCCAGAGGTTTCTCTAATGCAGTCCTGCAAGCACTTTGAATGCAGAACATCAACTGGGCTTTCTAATCATTGCCCTTTGTGTGGATCATTTACCAGTAGCCGTGATCACTTGACAAGTAACTGCAAAAATAAACCCTGCTTGTGCAGAGATGGTTTCCATGCATTGTCCAGCATAGAGCAACGAAGATGATGAAGGGAGGAGAGCAGCTCCCTGATGAGGAAAGGCTGAGGGAGCTGGGGCTCTGGAGCTGGGAGAAGAGGAGGCTGAGGGGGGACCTCATTCCTGTCTCTCAATCTGTGAGGGGTGGGTGTCAGGAGGATGGAGCCAGGCTCTGCTCAAGGGCATCTGGGGACAGGACAAGGGGCACTGGGTGCCAGCTGGAACAGAGGAGGTTCCATATCAGTATTAAAGGGAACTTCTTCCCAGGGAGGGTCCCAGAGCACTGGCACAGGCTGCCCAGGGGGGCTGTGGAGTCTCCTTCTCTGCAGACGTTCCAGCCCCGCCTGGCTGTGTTCCTGTGCGACTTGGTCTGGGGGATCCTGCTGTGGCAGGGGGACTGGACTGGATGGTCTTTCCAGGTCCCTTCTAATCCCTAAGGATTCTATGATTCTATTTCTTTATTCCATTAATTAAGTTTGTATTTTTCAGAGAGCCCTCACTCACCAAACTCATCTGACAACAGTCCAGCTTTACATCCTCTCCATTACACCCCCAAGTTAATCTCGAGCAGCTATATTTCCTGACCCCCGCCGTCTCTTTCGCCAGCACCCCTCGCAAGAACGCAGAACCTTCACGTTACTTACAGCACTTTGAATCGCTCTGCACACTCCTGAATTCAGAAGTGTTGCTGTGCAGTGCAGCTGTTGGACGCACACAGGCGCGATGAGCACTAACAACATGTTTCTTGTTGCTGCTCACAACAAGGCTTCATTTAGCGGCTTTGCCGCCTGCATCGATTACGCCTAATGGTTCTGAAAACTCCCTTTTCACAGATCTTAATGATATTGTGCCTCGTCTAAACTGAAGTGAAAAAGGAATGGAAAGGAGAAAATGAATCAGATAAACTTCTTTTCGCGGCTTCTTAAATTCCTCCTTTAAATTTCCTTTTGCAAAATACCAGTTGCAGTACTGACATGCCATCTGTCACGCTGCCGAACACACTCAGGGTAATCCTTCTGTGTCTCTGCCTCTGTCTACAGAATCACTGAGGCTGGCAAAGCCCTCTGAGCTCAGCCAGCCCAGCCCAGCACCTGACAGCACCACAGCAGCCAGAGCAGGGCACTCAGGGCCACAGCCAGGCTGTCCTTCAACACCTCCAGGGACGGGGACTCCCCCACCTCCCTGGGCAGTCCAGTCCAGGCTCTGAGCACCCTTTCCCTGAGGAAGGGCTTCCTAACATCCAACCTAACCCTCCCCTGGCAGCTTCAGGCCCTGACCTCTCATTCTATCACTGACTGCCTGGGAGAAGAGTCCAATCCCTACCAGTCTACCACTTTCCTTCAGGGAGTTGTAGAGAGTGATAAAGGTCCCCCCTGAGTCTCCTGTTCTCCAGGCTGAACACCCCCANGTAACTGGGAATACTATTTGCACAGGCACCAACAACAAAACCTGATTGAGAGACTGGAGAGATCAACACAAAAAACTTGTATCATAGTGACCATGAGCCATATCTGTAGCTGCTGATGATACAACATATGCCCCCCCTGTCTGAAGCATAGAATCATTCAGGATCAGAAGGGACCTCGAAAGAGCATCCAGTCCAACCCCCCTGCCACAGCAGGGTCACCCAGACCCAGTGGCACAGGAACACAGCCAGGCAGGGCTGGAACGTCTGCAGAGAAGGAGACTCCACAGCCCCCCTGGGCAGCCTGGTCCAATGTTCCAGTATCCTCCCTAGGAAGAAGGTCCTGCTAATATTGATAGGGAACCTCCTCTGCTCCAGCTGGCACCCAGTGCCCCTTGTCCTGTCCCCAGATGACTCTGAGCAGAGCCTGGCTCCATCCTCCTGGCACCCACCCCTCACAGACTGATAGATGGTTCCCAACTTTGTGAACAAGGGAAAGGAAGTTCATGTGAGGATAGAACAAGACAGCTCCTTAGACACAGCTCATGGAGAGGGTCTATGGACACCAAGTGAAGACAGACACACTCAAGCATCACCCAAGAATGTCAAGAGTCCCAAAACTGAAAGAATGGGGAAAGAACACCTGCTAAAGCAGGGCGATATCAGAGCCCATCCACAGCTTCTTTAAGAGAGCCTTCCAGTAGTGCTCTCAGCTACTGCTCAGAGCCTTCAGAGAGAGAGTAACCAACACAGACAAGCATCGCTCAGGCTCGTTATCTTGCACACTTCAAACACATCTAAGGCTTCATGTGCCAGCTGATCCATAAGGGCTGTCTGAATATCTGTCAAAGCAACACAAGAGCTTTGTGATTTGTAAGCCACTACTCCTGCAGCAGAGATTGGGTAAAGCTCCACTTGTACAAAAAGTTCAAGGAAGAAACTCCAAGTCCTCACTGCTGATGATTATGGGAAAGGAATCTTGCTCTGCTCATTGTATTGAAGACAGTAGAAGCTGCCAGGAGTCTGCACTGGTTAATCTGTATGGAATCCTTCTCTGGAGATGTTCCAGACCCGCCTGGATCTGTTCCTGTGTGACTTGATCTATGGGATCCTGCTGTGGCAGGGGGATTGGACCAGATGATCTCTCGATGTCCCTTGCAATCCCTAACACTCTGATTCTGTGACTCTCTCTGAGAGGATGGATGCCCAGTGGAAAGGGGGAAATTAGCAAGTGGATTTCATTTTGGAGTAGATCTTAATGTTTGCAGTTCAATGCAGCTAAATATTGCAGCCAGCACTGCCTACAGGATCTGAGCTGTTTGAATCCAACCCTGTGATAGGGACACAAGTTGCTAATTAATCGTTGAAATCATAAAACCCCTTCAGGATACTCACTGTAAACAAAATGTTAATCCTGTGGGAGGAAAGGAGCTGTAATTTAAATCTTCAGGGAAAAAATACTGCAAGCGATGCTTCTGCTGGGTAATAATTGCTTATTTCTTTTGAGAATTGAGGGGACAGGTAACTGACCCTGATCACAGCACAGCTTGCCATATCTTTTGGGAAAACAAACACAGACAGAATCCTAGGGATCGAAAGGGACCTCAAAAGATCATCCAGTCCAATCCCCCTGCCACAGCAGGAGCCCCTGGATCCACTCACACAGGAACAGCCCAGGAGGGTTTGAAACGCCTCCAGAGAAGGAGACTCCACAACGCCCCTGAGCAGATCCAGCGAGAGCTCTGGCACCCTCACCAGGGATAAGTTTTTTCTCCTCTTGTTGTGGAATCTCCTCTGTTCCAGCTGACACCCGGTGCCCCTTGTCCTAGCATTGGGTGCCCCTGAGCAGAGCCTGGCTCCTTCCTCCTGACACCCGCCCTTTCCATCTTGATCAACAGTCATGGGGTCCCCCCTCAGGCTCCTTTTTTTCCCAGCTCAATCAGTTTATGAAATCAAATCCGTTTTGTTCCAAACTTAAAACCAGTGTGATGAGTGTCTGCTGAACATATTTTCATACTCAGCTCATGGATGGAAGCCAGGCAGTCTCAGTTTGTATGATACTGCTGTCAGTTCACCACTCTGGTAGCAGATAGCATCTGCTCTTCTTTCACGTGCATCAATATCACAATAAATCAGTTCTCAAAGAGGCCAGACAGGGCTAATAGAAGTCTGTCTGATCTTCTCCATGGCTACCATAAATGCCCATCAGTAGACCACTGGGTCCATGAAATATCCTTGCCTGATGTAATCTACGTGAAGAACACAAGGGGCCAGTCACAAGGGGATGCTTCTCCCCTTTCTCTTGTAACATCACACCAGCCTCCACCACACACAATTCTTTGCATCCTCCTGTCACTCCACAGACACAGATGGGACTGGTTCCTCTATGCTCTGGTGGCACAGAATCATTAGTACGGATAGGAAGGGACCTCAAAAGGTCAGTTCCAGAAGGACACAGAGCTGCTGGAGGGTGTCCAGCGTAGAGCAACAAAGATGATGAAGGAAGGAGAGCAGCTCCCTGCTGAGGAAAGGCTGAGGGAGCTGGGNTGGGTCTGGGTGATCCTGCTGTGGTAGGGGGATTGGACTGGAGGATCTTTCAAGGTCCCTTCCAATCCCTAATACTTTTATGATTCTATGATCTTTCCAGGTCACTTCCAACCCCCAATGTTCTGTACTTTGAGTTGGTCTAGAGGATCCCGCTGTGGCAGGGAGGTTGGACTGGATGATCTTTCAAGGTGCCTTCCAATCCCTAAGGATTCCATGATTCTATGAATATGATTCTGAACTATTTTGCCCCACAACCCATTTAAAAGCTGTAGGAGACCACAATACTTAGTAGTGAAGAATAGCTGAGAGTCTCTCACGATCAATATAGAAGAAACCAGATAGATTTAAACTTAACATTAACCCTTTTTGTAGGGGGAAAAGTGTGTGTGGGGGGGTGAAATATCCAATCTAAATTGTTCTCATAAAGCCTCATGAATTCTGTGCAGTCTTCTATTAGTAACAAGATTTGGGGATCTAACTCTCTGCATGCTGAGATGAAGATTTGCCACTAATGTCTAATTTGATTTCTCTATCAGGCAATTAGTGTATTATTAAAAATTCACCGCAGGGTCAATCTTGTGTTGATTTACATAATTAAGTTACCTGCTTTCTAAGTTAGGACGCTTGGTAATCATTAAAGTACGTAGACACAACTCCACCTTCCACTCTGTATGCAACTCAACAGAAAGGTGCTGTCCCTCGGCCTTCGACGGAAAGAATCGTGTCCCTGGTACTGCCTGTGAGCAGCACTGTCTGTACACGAAGAGCAGCACACCAGGATGGGGTTGTGGAGTCTCCTTCTCTGGAGACGTTCCAGCCCCACCTGGCTGTGTTCCTGTGTGGCTAGGTCTGGGTGATCCTGCTGTGGCAGAGGGATTGGATAAGGGATGTTTCAAGGTCCTTTCTGATCCCTGATGATTCCAGTATTTCTTTCAGATACCTATGTAGGAGGAATTAAAATATATACAATATTTAGACTTAAAAAGGTCTTCATTTTGTAGTAATGCAGTAGCTCTCCAACCTTCAGTCCATCCTCTTAGCATATAGAAACTAGTCACCAGACTGCACTTAAGGCCTTACTCTATTGTGTCCATAACTGACGCTAATTTATGCTTCTTTAGAGGCCATAAAAATGTGTCACTGATGTTTAATTGAAAGGGAAGGATGGATAGATGAAGATACTAAAGAATTACAGTGCCATTAACCAACCAGACCTTTAGGAGCAATAAAGACCATCTGCCCTATGAGCTAACACGCTCCAGAGGCAGCAGTCCACTCCACCTCAAGAATCAATAACAAATAAGACCCACGATACTTTGGATGGATGTGAGGTAGGTAAGTTCTGCCCTTCTTAACTACTAAAATCAGAATACAAGGAGTGCAAGTGTTCAGGATATGATGTGGTTGACAGGCTGACTACTCTATTTAAAATAATTTTCCTAGTAGCAAACATTATTTATTTATATTATTATTATTTATATTATTTATATTAAAAGAAAACCCTGCATCTTAT
>VZRI01012522.1:34800-46296 GCA_013397515.1 Upupa epops
TGTGAGGGGTGGGTGTCAGGAGGATGGAGCCAGTCTCTGCTCAAGGGCATCTGGGGACAGGACAAGGGGCACTGGGTGCCAGCTGGAACAGAGGAGGTTCCCTATCAGTATCAGCAGGACCTTCTTCACAGTACTGGTAATGGAGCACTGCATCAGGCTGCCCAGGGGGGCTGTGGAGTCTCCTCTCTCTGGAGACGTTCCAGACCCACCTGGGTGATCCTGGTGTGTTGTGGAGTTTGGACTAGATGATCTTTCGAGGTCCATTGTGATCCCCAATGATTCTATGACTCTCTATATATCCATCAGCACACTATATATGCAGACATCCATGCAGGTGTGAGTATACAGAGAGAGTTAGAGTGCAGTTTCCAAAGTTGCTGTGTTTTCAAAAGCCAGGCTGGTTAATGTCAGTGCTTTCAAAACCCAGGTAATTTTCCTATGTCTTTAGACCCCAGATATCCTTGTTATCTCCTATTTTCCATACCGCCGCGTCTTAAAGTATTAGAGTGGCGGGGTTATGCGCTATAGCAGTTCATCTGTAATGAGAAGTGATCAGCTCACCTCTATAATTGCTTTTCTAGAGCTCCAGGCAGAGATTTGCCAATGAACCTTTAATCCCTGCTCATGCACCACCTACTGCACCTTGTCTCCTGCTCTGTGCCTATGACACAGGTACAATTAAGTTCTCCAGTACCTCACAGCAACATCCTCCTGGCTCCAGAACCTCATGTGTTGGATGAAATAAATCAGCAGCAAGCAGAATTCCTTCCTAGGAGTGTAGGATTGATTCCTCTTTCCACACTTAGGCTACAGGTTGTCCTCTTGCTAACAGATGCTCTGGTATCAGAAAAGTTCTCTGTCACGGGACCACCTTCAGTTCTACCAGCTTTAGCACCTGCCCCTGCATTTGTTGATCATGAACCCAAAGATTCACCTTTCCTAGTGCAGCTGAATAACCCCGGGACAAGAGTAAGAATAAACTCAGCATTTAATGCTACTCTTCTCATGTGGCAGGGGGACTGGACTGGAGGATCTTTCCAGGTCCCTTCCGATCCCTAAGGATTCTATGGTTCAGCTGTTTATGGCTTAAAGAGTCTTTCTTCTGGGTTTTTCAGATGATTTTGGGGTGCTTACTTTGTTTTTAATAGATTTTATCAATTATTTCTATAATCTTTATTTTTAGCATCTGTAGGCTGTCAGTTCATAGAATCACAGAATCATAGACTCATAAAATCAGAGACTCATAGAATCATAGAGTCATTAGGGATCGGAAGGGACCTGGAAAGATCCTCCAGTCCAGTCCCCCTGCCACAGCAGGATCACCCAGACCCAGTGGCACAGGAACACAGCCAGGCAGGGCTGGAACGTCTGCAGAGAAGGAGACTCCACAGCCCCCCTGGGCAGCCTGGTCCAGTGCTCCGGGACCCTCCCTGGGAAGAAGGTCCTGCTGAGATTGAGAGGGAACCTCCTCTGTTCCAGCTGGCACCCAGTGCCCCTTGTCCTGTCCCCAGATGCCCTTGACCAGAGCCTGGCTCCATCCTCCTGACACCCACCCCTCCCATCTTTATAAACATCAGTGAGGTCCTCCCTCAGCCTCCTCTTTTCTGTGACATTAAACTGAGCTAGGAATTATCCCCAACACTTGAACGAGATCATCCATGAAGCAGTTCTGTCCATCTCTAGCACAGATTTGGCTTCATGAATTAAACCTCTCTCAAATAATTGCCAGGCACAATCTGAGTTAGGCACAAGCAGAGACCTCTTCCAATAGGTAGTTTGGACGCAATCAGTCTGTCTTGGAGTCTATAGCAGCTCAGTCAGCTCCTCCTTGCCAGTCAGCCGGAGGAAATGATGGTGTAAGCTCTGTACGTGCATCTATTCTGAGCATCCTAGAGAGGAATTCTATAGTTTATTGTTCACTGTTTCAAATCTAGCACCACTCTTCTCTTGTTCATGTGGCATTCACTAGTTAATTAGTTACCTGGTTCATTAATGCTAACCTACATAATCAGTGGTAACAAATAGCTGCAATATTAAGAATAAAGAACTGACTTGAGGCTAATGTAGCAGAAAACTAAAGCCAGATGAGGTATCTTTACTTAAACAAGGTGATTGACTAAATCACTCCTGTTAGCAGAGGGGTGTTGAAAAGCATTCCGAGGCATAGCGTGTATGCATGACTTATAAAGTCCAACTGGAGAGCAGTGCTGAGTGGTGACCCTCAGGGGTCACTACTGGGACGAGTGCTGTTGATCAGCTTTGTCGTCAATGAGGACAATGGAACTGAGTGCCTCCTCAGCTAGTTTGGCGATGACACTGAGCTGTGTTGTGTGGTGGATACACTGGAGGGAAGAGAGACAGTCCAGAGGGAGCTGGATAGGCTGGAGAGGAGGGACAGTGTCAACCTCATGGGAGTCAGCAAGGCCAAGGGCAAGGTCCTGCCCCTGGGTTGAGGCAATCGCAGGCACAGAGACAGGCTGGGTGGGGAACAGAGTGAGAGCAGCCTTGAGGAGAAGGACGTGGGGGGGTTGGTCGACGAAAAACTCCACATAAGCCGGTAATGTTCACTTGAAGTCCAGAGAGCCAACCGCATCCTGGGCTGCAGCAAGAGCAGAGGGACCAGTAGGGTGAGAGAGGGGATCCTCCTCCTCTATTCTGCTTTCATGAGACCCCATCTGCAGTCCTGCATCCAGATCTGGAGCCCCCAAAACAGGGAGTAGATTTTGCTGTTGGAAGGTGTCCAGAGGAGGGCACGAGGATGAGGGGAGGGCTGGAGCACCTCTCCTACAGGGACAGGCTGAGAGAGCTGGGGCTGTTCAGCCTGGAGAAGAGGAGACTGAAGGGAGGCCACTTAAGAGTGGCCTTGCAGGACCTGAAGGGGGCTGCAAAAAAGCTGGGGAGGGGCTGTTTGCAAGGGATTGGAGGGATCAGAGCAGGGGGAATGGTTTCCAGCTGGAAGAGGGGAGGTTTAGACTGGAAGTCAGGAGGAAATTCTTCACCAGCTGAGACCCTGGACTGGGTTGCCCAGGGAGGTTGTGGCTGCCCCCCAGCTCCCTGGCAGTGTTCAAGACCAGACTGGCTGGGGCCCTGAGCATCCTGGTCTGGTGGGGGGTGTCCCTGCTCACGGCAGGGGGGTTGGAACTGGATGATCTTTAAGGTCCCTTCCAACCTGACCCATTCTAGGAATCTATGAATTTCTTACAGGACCTTGTAAGTGCCTGCAAAGCAGAGTGTGCCTTCAGAAGAATGCTAGCACACTGCTAGCTCTGGTAATTCAGTTAGGAAGTATTTGGGAGACTTCATTCAGAATATCCTTTCTGAAATTCAGCCTTCGGATCTATGAATTTGGATGACAGCCAGGCTCTCTGATCCTATTAGCCACATCTGAAAACCCTCATATGGCTAGAAAAACACAGGATCCCTACTTCGTGTCAGTAGAATTGTGAGGGAACTCTCTACTTCACCATCAAAGAATTATAAAGTCTTCTATCACTGAGCCAGCACGTTTCAGGGAACAGGGGAAGCCTAGTAACTTCAGCCTGGTAACTCTGAGCATCCAACAAACTCCCCCAGCTGAAAATCTGAATTACTCGGAGTCTTTGAGCCAAGACCTCCCTGCTGATAGCTATGCACTGCTCTGCAAGCATGCAACTACTGCTTGAGCTGCTGAGGAGTCACTCACCACGCTGAGCATTCACAACTCCACATCACATAGAATCATTGAATCACCAGGGATCGGAAGGGACCTCGAAAGATCATCCAGTCCAATCCCCCTGCCACAGCAGGATCACAAAATGACTACAAAAAGCCTGTCCGTAGTTTAGGTGAGAGTGTTAAATTCACGTGGGCTACTGCCAGGGCTACTGTCAAGGCCTTCCTTCTGCTATTCTGCACTACAGGGAAAGGAGAGCAGGTAGATTTTATTAGACACAAAAGACAGAGTGAGAGAAGATATTTATAATTCTCTTTGCTCCACTTCTCATCACCTCTCAAGTAAATGTGATGATTATACTAGCTTGTTCTAAGGCTGGAAAGGTCCAATAGATCATTATCTTCTTATACATTAAAATTAATCATAGCGCCTCTCTTTTGAGCCCAATGTGTCTGATAACGTGGCTTGATTTACAAGATCAGGATTCTAAAAGCAACCAGTCCTTATGTGGAGGATACAGAGAGAGGAGAGGGTGAGGGAGATAGGCAGATTGAGTTTGGAGAAGAGGAGGCTGAGGGGGGCCCTCCCTGCCCTCTCCAGCTCCCTGCAGGGAGGCTGTGGAGGGGTGGCTGTTGGCCTCTGCTCCTTGGTGCCTGCTGACAGCAGCAGGGGCACTGCTCTGCAGCTGAGGCAGGGGAGGGTCAGACTGGCTCTGAGGCAGAGATTCTCTGCAGCCAGAGTGGTTGGGCACTGGCAGGGCCTTCCCAGGGAGGTGGTGGAGTCCCCCTGCCTGGAGGTGTTGAAGAACCCTGTAGCCTTGGTGCTTCCTGCCCTGCTCGAGTGGCAGCAGGGAGGGGGTCAGGCTGTGTCTGTCAGTCTCTCAGGGACTGAGGGGTTGTGTTGGGTCGTGGGTGCTTGGGCTCTGTGCTCTAGGAGGTTCTTTCCAGTCAGGATTATTCTGCAATTCTATCCTGTGATTGTGTTTTAGATCCTGAGCTAGGCATTTCTCTGCCCTCATTTCTCTAACTGTTACAGATCTACTCTCAAAACTCTTTCCTCGTACAGCAAGAAGAGTCTATTTCCATGTGCAAAGTTGCAGGGTCAAGGCTTATCGTTGCAATAGAATACTCAGGCAGAACTAAATAACAAAGAATAAAGTGAAAAGCACTAGTAAATTAAAATAAAGCTGGAATGCTCTCAATTAGCTAAATTACTATTGATATCTGTCATTATAAAGTACCCAGGGCTGCATAATTTGGTTCTAATCCCCTGAATGAGCAACAAAGCAAGTGAGAGAACATACATTCCTCCAACCCCCAGTGGAGACATTGAGATTATGCATGCTCCCGCTAATTTAAAGAGGGACTTTCACACTGGGATACATTTTAAAAGGAGAACATTTAAATAAAAAGCAATTTGGTCTGCCTGTAATTGTATTCCCCTTGCTGTTATTGCTAATTATTGAAGATATTTGTGCTTGAGAGGATGAACTCCTTTTTTTTTTAACTTTCTTGTTCATTTTAAAGAGCTCAGCGTCGACTTCCTCTCAGTCCCGCTGAAATCACGGGCTACAGGGTCGTTCTTTCATACTCCAGTTGGACAATGTCGGTGTAGTGAGCTGAGTCTGGCTAGGAGCCAGGTCACCATGAAAGCCACTCTGTCACTCCCCTCCTCAAGTGGACAAGGGAGACAGAATTATAACAACGGGTTCATAGGTCAAGATAAAGACAGGGAGATCACTCATCTATTACCTTCAAGGGCAAAACAGACCCTATTTGGGGTCTTAATTTAAAAACTTAATTTATTACCGATCAAATCAGAGTAGGATATCGAGAAACAAAGCTCCTTCCCCTCTCTTCTTTCTTGTTTAGCTTGGCTTTTGATTTTTCTCCCTCCTCCCACCCAAAGGTGGAGGGGGAGATGGGACACAACCAGCAGGGGATGGGTGTTGCAGTCCATCTATCACACACGCTGTCTCCATCGCTCTGTTGTCCTCAGAGGGATTAATTCTCAGACTCTTTCCTGATGCTGGTGTGGGGTCTCTCCCACCAGAGATGCTCAAATAGAGGGAGACATGCAAATACTTGTCTAAAACCAAAAGCCATCCTAGAAACAGCCCTATTAATAGTAGAAATAATACTAAAAATAAGTAAAAACTTAACAATAATGGTGAGGAGCTCTTCAAATAAATTCCTTAGAGGATTCATGTATCACACGCAGAATATTCCTGGTTGGAAAAGACCTGCTAGGTCCCTGAGTCTGAGACACATGCGAAAACAGAGAGAAGGAAGATGGAGTGTCTTTCACCATGTAGCAGGAGAGAGAGCAAACAAGCTACAGCATCTGCTCTCTGTTGAGCTGGATGCCCCAGAAAGAAGAGGCCTTCTGCATTTCATAGGTCTTGTAGTGTCTTGGATAGGGATACCCAGCTGTCATGTCTCGCATGGGTCTTATGATATCAAAGGGGTCTAGGGTCCCCCCACAGCAAGATTTGAGCTAGATGGTGAATGCAGCTAATGTAGAATGGAAATTGCAGCAGAATCATAGAATCATAGGTCAGGGTACCAGAGCACTGGCACAGGCTGCCCAGGGGGGTTGTGGAGTCTCCTTCTCTGCAGACGTTCCAGCCCCACCTGGCTGTGTTCCTGTGCCACTGGGTCTGGGTGATCCTGCTGTGGCAGGGGGACTGGACTGGAGGATCTTTCCAGGTCCCTTCTGATCCCTAGGGATTCTGTGATCCTCTCCTGACTCATATGCCTTGTACCTGAAGTACACAGGATGAACCAGCCCTGTTTACTGTCACCAAGTAAGTGCAGGCATGCTGCAACACCAAGTTTAAATGCAATGAGGTTGAGGGTTGAAGCGGGGATGTGGTGGAATGGTACCACACTGTCCTGTTCATTTAGGAGACATTTTTCTGCCAGACCTAAGCTCCTCTGGACTGATGCTGTACCGCTGTGAATGCTTTCACATACACCAGTACATGAAGTATCCTCATTAGCCACAAATTCTGTAGATTCTCTTCTCATTAATTAGCAAAGAGGTCAAACTGATGGATGAGAAGAAGAAATTGAAGAAGAAATCGTATGAGGTCTCAGCAGCCACCACTGAAAGCAAGGAGACCTGAAGGTTCCAGGAACATCTTTAACTTAATTGCATTTCACATTTAAGTAACATAAAAGTGTTGATTAGCAACAGACCCTCTTAAATCACTCGAAACATAACACTGTGTGCTACAACTCAGCTCCTGCTCAACAAGGCCACTTCAGACATGAACAAAGATTTATAGACCAGGCCAAAAGAGCATCAAGAAAGAGGAAGATCATGAACCCTCTCCCAGATAGAATGCGGAGTCTTCAGCTACACGTCAGAGGCCATATACATCCGATACCCTCATTTCTATTCATTTGCAGAACAACAGCACTCCACAGCATCGAGGAGTTGACATTGTCCAAGGGCAGGGAAAGAGTCAGTCAAGGAGTCAGGATCTCATTTGCTAAATGATGCAAGCAGTCCGAAAGCAAAGAGACGGAAGGTAAGGGCCGTAAGGTCAGGAGCATTAAGTCACACACTAGCAGTATGCACTGATCTGATTTCAAAGTGACTTTAAACCTCTATTCCCATCTATTTCCACACCAAGTCTGTCACAAAGGGTTTGAATGAGCAACCTCTTGTGCTGAAATAAGAGGACTTGCTTCGTTCTTATCTGTGTGACAAAGAAAAGAGGGTGGGGATAACAACATTGAGACTATGATCACAATCGTAGGAGCCTAGTGTTTTACACAGCCATCAGGAGGCAGGCAAAAAGCTCCTGTGATGCAGCTGAGGAAGGTGTTTTTAACTAGAATCACTCGTGCGCTTCCCTGTGCTACAGTGGTGACCAGGTCAGGCTTGGATAACCCACTCTGAAATTCTTAAAGATAGAAGTCCACATCCTAGAACTGCTATGAATGAGGAATAGAGAGGACTTTGAAGGAGCAGGAAGGGTTAAAGGAAATGAGTGGGGTATTTATGGAGCTGAGTAATGGGGAGTGTGAAGATGGAGTTGACAGGGACAGAAGAAAAGAGGAGGCCTGAAAGTAATGACAGGGCGGGACGGTAGATCACACAGAGAATCGTGGAATCCTTAGGGATGGGAAGGGACCTAGAAAGAGCATCCAGTCCAATCTCCCTGCCACAGCAGGATCACCCAGACCCAGTGGCACAGGAGCACAACCAGGCGGGGCTGGAACGTCTGCAGAGAAGGAGACTCCACAGCCCCCCTGGGCAGCCTGGTCCAGTGCTCTGGGACCCTCCCTGGGAATGGCCATGTACAGACGAACTCAGCAGTAATATAAAAGGAGATGGCAGAACTCCACATCACCTTCCCAAACTGAGTAAAGGGAGTCAAATCCGAAGTAAGGAGTTAGGTCAAGATCTAGGAGTTACAGTCATGAAGCATGTGAGTGGGTAAAATCACTTTACAAGGTACATAGAAAATGTGACGATGAAATATACACTCAATTAATGGGGATCATCAGAGACAAATCAGTCTCCTTTCATCTACTTAACTGTGAATAAAAAATGATTGAGAAGTTGAAAAGGCAGACTAAGGACAGCATCAATGTTCAAGATAGATTTGGAATGAGACAGTCAGCCTTTGATAACAGTGTTTAAGAAGACTAAATATTTAAAAGTGATGGGTACCACACATGTAAGGAGTAGTAATTCAGAGTAAAAAAGCCCCAAGCGCATTTCAAGCTGTTACAGGGGATTTTTTGGAACTCATGTGTAGAAGTGAAAAGGTTTCCTGTGATTGTTTAGAACCATAGAATCATCAGAGATTGGAAGGGACCTGGAAAGACCATCCAGTCCAATCCCCCTGCCACAGCAGGATCACCCAGACCAAGTCCAGGTGGGTTTTGAACATCTCCAGAGAAGGAGACTCCACAAACCCCTCAGGCAGCCCCCTCCAGTGCTCTGTCACCCTCACTGGGAAGAAGTTATAGAACCAGTCAAGGTTGGAAGGGACCACAGGACCATCCAGTTCCAAACCCCCTGCCACGGGCAGGGACCCCCCACCCTAAAGCAGGCTGGCCAGAGCCTCCTTACACACATAAAACACAACATCCTGTACCCAACAATAACCAACACAGAGGAAATGCCCCGAGCACTGACTCCTGCCACACTGCAGCTCAAGCAGAGGTTTCTGTTGTGGCTTTTGAGTGCAATGTTACTCCAAGTGGAAATGCCAAGCAGCGCCCGCACACCCTACCTGTGTGCCAGACGCTGTTTATTATTCTTTAAGCCTATTTTTCCATCGTGGGAAGTGAGATGCCCTGAAGGGCTGAAGAGAATGACTATACATATGTAAAACCTAGAAACATTCGATCTCATTAAGCAATGAAAATTGTCAGCAGAGTGCAGGAATGAAAGGATATGACACTGCTAGTCTTATTTACACAGATGATTAGAAAGAGAAAACGCAGCTGACCCAGACAGCTAATAGACACAGCATTAAAAACACAACATTTTCCTCCCTAGTTTCTCTGACCTATTTTTCTTTCCCATAATTGTCTTAGAGTTCTACCCCGAGTTCACACATTTGTTGAATCCGTTATTCTGGCTCCACCGTCTCCTAGTTATTTGTTAGATGTAGTAAGAATTTGTTTGATTAGTTTGGATTCCGTTCCTCTTGGGAGCTTTGAAGGACTGAAAAAGATAAGCAAATCCCATGTTCTCTACCTCATTAAGGAATGGAAAGTGCTGGGTTAAGGGAAGAAAGGAGGAGAAGGGTTATTCCTTGTTTACACTGATCTTTCAAAAGCCAGGGCATGATTCTCGACATTGTTAAATTGGTTTCAGCCTGGTTTCAGTCTTTACTGTAACTAAACAGTCCTGGAAGTTCACACAAACCTGTACCTGAGTGTGTGAGCTTTACACCCACAAGGAAATTTAAAACCAACCACTCTCTCAGGAAAGAGCTTCGTCCTAAGAGCCAGTCTAAACCAACCCTGATGCAGCTTGAGGCCTTTTCCCCTCATCCTAGCACTAGTAGCCTGGGAGATGAGACCAGCACCGGCTTTACACTCTCCTTTCAGTGCTGGAGAGCTATTAGAACTCCTCTCAGCCTCCTCTTCTCTAGACTAAACAACTACAGTTCCTCAGCCACTCCTCACAGGCCCTGTTCTCCAGCCCTCTCCCCAGCCTCACTGCCCTTCTCTGGCCCTGCTCCAGCCCCTCAATGCCCTTCTGATCCTGTGGTGCCCAAAACTGGATCCAGTACTCAAGGTCTGGACTCATGAGTGCAGAGTATAGGGGCTCCACTACCTCTTTCCCCCGCTGGTGACACCATTCCTGATCCAGGCCAGGATGCTGTTGGCCTTCTTGGCCACCTGGGTACCCTGCTGGCTCCTGTTCCTCTGGCTCTCAACCAACACCCCCAGGTCCTTCCTGACCACGAGCAGAGCCTGGCTCCCTCATCCTGACACCCACCCCTCACAGATTGAGAGGCAGGAATGAGGTCCCCCCTCAGCCTCCTCTTCTCCCAGCTCCAGAGCCCCAGCTCCCTCAGCCTNGGCTGATGAGGAGAGGCTGAGGGAGCTGAGGGTGTTCAACCTTGAGAAGAGGAGGCGCAGGGGGACCTCATCCCTCTCTGTAACTCTCTGAAGGGAGAGTTGTAGACAGGAAGGGGTCAGGCTCTTCTCCCAGGCAACTAGTGATAGCGCATGAGGGCAGGGCCTGAAGCTGCCAGGGGAGGGTTAGGTTGGCTGTTAGGAAGCCCTTCCTCAGGGAAAGGGTGCTCAGAGCCTGGACTGGACTGCCCAGGGAGGTGGGGGAGTCCCCGTGTCTGGAGGTGTTGAAGGACAGCCTGGCTGTGGCCCTGAGTGCCCTGCTCTGGCTGCTGTGGTGACACCAGGTGCTGGGCTGGGCTGCCTGAGCTCAGAAGGTTTTCCCAGCCTCAGTGCTTCTGTGCTCTTGTTTTTTTGCTGAAAATATTGAGATAGACTAACTGGTGCCTTTTACAGCTGCTGGGACCAACATATTTGCTAAGAACAAACAAACAAGAGATAAATAGGGGCATGCCATTAAAAGCTAACCGTGTGTCCATGCTGTATGATCATCACCGTGTTTGAGATCTAATGCAGTGGAGGTTTTACTCGCTTGACTAGGAAAGGAGAGCATCAGAATGGTTTTGTTTGCAAACTGCACTGCCTCGTACACATTTTCTTTGTGTCTGTAGGAATTTGCATCCCATTGTCCTTACCACTGCCTGACATGTACCATGATATGATCCTATCCCTTTAGCTTTGTTCCATTTCCCTTCCTACTAGCTCTTAATTACCCCTTTTGTACCTCTACTCCTTGGTCTCTGTGCCTCTAATACACGGTCTTGCCAATTCCTCTGCCCTCAAGGCTTGTCAGGTGAAAGATTAATGAGTAGACTTTACCCAGAGACTTCACAAAGGTTAAACGTAATTACAAACGGGTATTTCATGTGATGTTGAATGTGTGGAAGCAGCTGAAGGGGGGAAAAAAAAGAGATCAAGCAGAGAGAAAAGTAATGAAACTTCTGGGATTTAAGGCAAGCATTGAGGATCCTCTGGGAAAAAAAAAGACCAAGCAAAATTAGCATAAAAACGAGTTAGGAGGGTAACTGAGCACTGGCACAGGCTGCCCAGGGGGGCTGTGGAGTCTCCTTCTCTGCAGACGTTCCAGCCCCGCCTGGCTGTGTTCCTGTGCCACTGGGTCTGGGGGATCCTGCTGTGGCAGGGGGACTGGACTGGAGGATCTTTCCAGGTCCCTTCTGATCCCTAAGGATTCTTTGGGGACTGACCAGTTGGAAAGCAGTGAAGGAGAAAGGG
>VZRI01012522.1:49600-66379 GCA_013397515.1 Upupa epops
ATTTCCCCTCATCCTAGTATTAGTAATCTGGGAGATGAGACCAGCATTGGCCTCATTACAAGCTCCTTTCAGTTCTAGAGAGCTATAAGGTTTCCTCTCAGCCTCTACTTCTCTAGACTAAAAAAACCCTAAAAAAACCACCCACCCCTCACAGATTGAGAGACAGGAATGAGGTCCCCCCTCAGCCTCCTCTTCTCCCAGCTCCAGAGCCCCAGCTCCCTCAGCCTTTCCTCATCAGGTAGATGCTCTCCTTCCTTCATCATCTTCGTTGCTCTATGCTGGACACCCTCCAGCAGCTCTGTGTCCTTCTGGAACTGAGGGGCCCAGAACTGGACACAACACTCCAGATTCAATCTCAGCAGGGCAGAGTAGAGGGGGAGAAGAACCTCCCTCGATCTGCTAACCACTCCTCTTCTGATCCCCCCAGGATGCTGTGGCCCTCTTGGCCACCAGAGCACACTGCTGGCTCAGAGTCACCCTGCTGGCCACTGGGACCCCCAGGTCCCTTTCTCCTGCACTGCTCTCCAACAGGTCAGTCCCCAATCTACATGTATCTATACATCAGTAGAAACTGTGAGACCAGCAGAAGGAGGGAGGTGACTGTCCCCCTCTTCTCAGCACTGGGGGAATGAATCCAGGCAACTTCAGAGCAGTGCTAAGTGAGTTTTACAATGACAGCAAGCAATTGGGAGAATATTTTTCAACATGAAGGAGCCTCTGCTGCTTGAAGGTGCTCTGTTCCATAAAAGCTGTTCTTTATCCACCCACCTAAGAGTGTAGATGCAGGAATGGGAACTTGAGTTATTTGTTAGAGCTCATGAGCTAGATGGCAGATGTTAGGGTTGCTTGGTTGGTTTTAAGTTGGACTGGATGATCTTTAAGGTCTTTTCCAGCCTCATCATCACTGTGATACTGGGATGAAGGACGTCAGAGTAGGTGCTCTCAAAGATCTGTACATGAAGGAGCTAAGATGCTGTTACTGGGGGAAAAGGAGAGAGAAAAAGATGAATGAAATACACCAAGAAAACAAGCGAGAAGGTGAAAAGGGAAACACTTTCAGTGCAGGAAAGAGAAAGGAAGGCTGCAATGCTAACACTGATGAGGTACTTCCACTTCAACACTCCTACACTTAGGAAACCTCGTTATTCCTCTCTGCAGTGCTAAGCAAAGAGAACAGAGGGATTGGTTTGAAGTGCATGCTGGCCACGGGAGAGAAGGGGACACATCTGCTGGAAAGCTTCGGACAATTTTGCAGCACAGAGAAAATGAATGGGCGGCAATCACCAGTGGCTAATGACCCTCAGCCAGCAGTGCAAGGGAAGAGCAACAGTGGCACGGGTCAGAGTACAAGGGGAGTGAATCATGTGAGGGGTTTATTCTGCACAGCACAGCACACTGCGAGTGGGGTTGGGCAAGCATTTTGGTCAGGAAGAGCAGCATTTAGTCTTTCACCCAGTTAATCCAGAACACCCCAATCTCAGCCACACAAGAAGACAGGTTCACAGATGCTGGAGCAGCGCCACAACAGGTGTAGAAACACCCACCTGTAAAAGACAAGCTGCTTCTGATGACTTGGTCATCTCAACCCAGCCTGGAATGGGCTGCCCAGGGAGGTGGTTGGGGCCCCGTCCCTGGAGGTGCTTAAGGCTGGGCTGGATGAGGCTCTGGCCAGCCTGCTCTAGGGTGGGGGGTCCCTGCCCATGGCAGGAGGGTTGGAACTGGATGATCTTGTGGTTCCTTCCAACCCTGACTGATTCTATAGCTTCTTCCCAGGGAGGGAGATGAGGGGCTGCAGGGGGCTGCCTGAGGGGCTTGTGGAGTCTCCTTTTCTGGAGATGTTTTAAACCTGCCTGGGCCTGGTCAGGGTGATCCTGCTGTGGCAGGGGGATTGGACTGGAGGATCTTTCGAGGTCCCTTCCTATCCCTGATGATTGTATGATTCCATGATACATTCATGTCTACAGATATGTGAAGGATGGGTGTCAGGAGCCAGCCTCTTCTCAAGGTCATCTGGTGACAGGACAAGGGGCACTGGGTGCCAGCTGGAGCAGAGGAGGTTCCCTCTCAATCTCAGCAGGACCTTCTTCCCAGGGAGGGTCCCAGAGCACTGGACCAGGCTGCCCAGGGGGGCTGTGGAGTCTCCTTCTCTGCAGACGTTCCAGCCCCGCCTGGCTGTGTTCCTGCGCCACTTGGTCTGGGTGATCCTGCTGTGGCAGGGGGATTGGACTGGAGGATCTTTCAAGATACCTTCGGATCCCTAATGATTCTATGTTTCTATGAACTCCGAATCACGTTCCAGGCAGCAGAGCATTCTATACTCACTCCACGCTGCACTGTGTGTTTGCATAATCCTTCCTGAAACCCAACCAATAAAGGCATTCAGCAGCTGCTAAGCAGCCCTACTCCAGAGAGGACGGCATTGGCAGTTGGCACTGCAGCACAGTTGAGCCTGTTTTTGCAAAAGGACAGTGTTCTGGATAGGAGAGAGGATTCTGCCCGGTGAGAATTCCTGAAATACTTGAGCACCAGCATATCTGTGCCAAAGCAAGCCTAGAGAAGGTCTGTCCCACTTACAACCTCAATCTCTAAAGGTCAAAGAGGACCAGGAGCCTTAGAGAGACCAGTTTGCTCATAACTGGACAAATAGTTCTGCAGGCAGGAGTTTTAGACAGGCAGTAAAACTCTCTGAGCGTGACCCCGTCTCTCAGTGCAATAAGTGATTTGAAAATACTGCCCCAAACTCTGCCTTCATCGCCCCCCAGGTGACCGGCACATCCTACCTGACTAGCACATGTGAAGTTTTCTAACTCTGCTCATGACCATTAGCATCCTAATCTAGAGGGCAGGATCTTTCTGCCAGGCACTCAGATAAATCTGCCTTTACTGCCAGGACTGGGAAAAGTCTCTTTCATTAACAGCATCCTCCTGGAGGTTCTCAGCCCAGAGGGAGTACATGCTCAGCACCCACAAGGAGTGGCTGTTGGGACTGTGAGCCTGCAACTTGACTCTCAGGTCTCCCTGCACAGCAAGTGCAGAGTCTCCTCTGCAGACGTTCCAGCCCCGCCTGGCTGTGTTCCTGTGCAGCTTGGTCTGGGTGATCCTGCTGTGGCAGGGGGGCTGGACTGGAGGATCTTTCGAGGTCCTTTCTGATCCATAAGGATTCTGAGTCTATGCACAGAGTATTTTCAATCCCAAGTCAGATCCATCTACATGCACAAGACCTGACAGATTTTTCATCCAATGGTTGAATGTTCAGGCTTTCATCATTGCTCCTCGAGCAGAAAGCTATAAATATGGCTTGTGACAAGAGAGAAGTTCATACAGAACCATCCTCTGCTCTTTGTGCTCCATCCTGGTTTGAAAGCAGCTTGTCTTTCTTCAGCAAATTAATTGGATTAGCTCTGCTTCAGCCACAAAGGACAAAACTCTGGGTGTCACAAGCAGATTCATGTAACGAACTCAAAGGATCAGAGGGCTGGAGCACCTCCCGCAGGAGGACAGGCTGAGCACGTTAGGGTTGTTCAGCCTGCAGAAGAGCAGGCTTTGAGGTGACCAATATATGAACGGGGCTACAAGACAGTTGGGGTAGAGCACGGCTGTAGTTCATTTACAGTATCAGGAGTTGTCTTTGTTTAAAATGATGCGGGTGATTATTGGTACTGAAAGGTCTGCAGACAATTTACAGGGGATTATTACGCTACGTTCTATACGGACCTTGTGCTACAGAACCACGTTTGAAGTTTTACTTAAATAGTCAAGAACCACAGTGTTTAATTAGTATAAAAATTGGATTTTTCATTTCTAATTAAAGTCCCAATAGAATTGTTAACAGGCGAACGACTCGTCTCTCAGTAATGAAAAATCACCTGTGATTTAAGCTCTAATGACAAATGTCCTGTTCTGTAGGTACAGACCCTCTAGCCATGGACTCTTTGTGATGCTGGGCAGTCGATTTCATTGTTTTTATGATCAATCCCTGCTATTTTACCTCTTCATTACAAAAAGAGTTGAAACTGATTCTTAAAATCAATCTTCTCATTGTAGGCGTTGTGAAAACACCCACCAAGAGGTAATGAGAGTCCCAAGGAGCTTCCAGCTGCAGAGTAAGGAGGAGTGGTTCTCACTACTCTGCATATCCTGACTGTGTAGATAGAGGAGAGGGAGCTTGTTACGCTTCCACCTGCCATGAATAATGAGGGCACCACACGAGCATGGGTTTCAGCATCCACCTGGGGTTGGGTCTGGAAGCTGGGGCAATCTTTAAAAGGCTTTGTTGAACTCAACTGTGGTTTCCCACGGATTTGTTTGCACAGGCTCTTTGCTTTCTTCTCCTCTCTTCCCGTATTATTTGTGAACGAAGAAACGGGCAATGAATTAATAGCATCTGGAATATCAGCCTCCCCACTTGCTGAAACGAGATCCACCTTTCACTTACGAGAGGCATAAATCCTTATTAACTATTAACTACCGTTACAGGTTGCATAGAATTATTCGAGCAATAAAAGAGTTTACTTTTTCCCCCTCGGTTAGTTGTAAATGAGTCTAGAGGGAACCCGGACGTTCTCAGTTCAGCTCATTTCATACCTGCAGCAATAGCTCTAAAAACTAATCCTGGCTCTGTTTATACATTTTTAATAGAACCCCAATTTTACATCCAATATCCTCCAGTGGCTTCAGCTGCTGCAGTCTCCTTCTAAACAGTTTTTCATATAATAGGCTCAGCAGGTTGAACAGTTGATTATCCTTCCCTCTGTTCGATATCTTTTCTCTCCCCTTCCTTGTACACCAGCAAGAGGACCCGATGAGGGTTTTCTGTGGTGGATGCCTCATACATGAACATGCAAGTAATGTGGAATTGATGCTCTGGCTGAATCCAGTACTCAAGGAATTTAATTGAATTATTGAAATTCAGGGTTGAACCCCTGGGATATTGATCCTCTATTGTCAGTTTCAAAAAACCAAGCAGCACTGGCTGCTTGATAATGTGTTCATAGGATTTGCAGTAGAAGGGGTGGTGAATCAAAGCCTGTGACAGTACAGCCAACCGACAGAAAACAGAGGAACTGATGCTGAATACATTTAAAAATAAATCAATATAGACTGGCTTGATTGAACAGTTCTGGCAAGGCATTGTGCTGGCAGAGCTGCTGACTTACCAGTTTAAGAGTAGGGTCAGGATTCATGGGAGCTGGAAAGCTGGAGAGGCCTGTCACCGGCATGATGCATTTAACTTCCAAGACAGAGAATATTTGCTCATCTGTTTCCCTTGCCAGAGGCTAGAATCTATTGTTGTAACTGCCAAGGGAAGCAAAGAGGGATTAAAACAAAACCAAAACAAATATAATAATACTTGCAAAAAAGCTTGGGAAAAGAAAAAAAGACTAAATCCGAGGAAATGGGTTTCACTGAGATCGGGCTGAGGGCAAGTGCTTTGCTTAGTTCCCTCCTATATTAAAAGATCGTTGAGAATTGGAGGCTGGGGTCAATAAAAAAAGAAAAAGCAAGTTAAAAAATACTTCTGCCAAGCGGTGCTCTGTCTGTATCACCTCTCCTGTGGGCTAGATCACCTGTCTGAGAGTCGTAGCTTCCCAGATTCACAGAATGGTTCAAGGGAGGGGAATTAGCTCAAATGGTAGAGTGCTTGCTTAGCATGCGAGAGGTAGTGGGATGGATGCCTGCATCCTCCATGGTGATCCTGCTGTGGCAGGGGGATTGGACTGGATGATCTTTCCAGGTCCCTTCCCATCCCTAAGGATTCTGTGACTCTTCATGTGGCCAGTCTAAGAGTGAACACCAGTGAAGACATCCTGGCTTAGTATTGCAAGGTACTCGGTAGTCTCTAGTCCTGTGGAGTAGAGGGGCTTGATCAGGCTAAACACATAACGCATGTACGTCCCTGTAAGCACAGTACTCATGGTCATCTGTGCCTTGCTGTATGCACAGAACCTGACTCCTCAGAATGACAGAATAATCCTGGCTGGAAAGGAGCTCCCAGCTCCCCCAGTCCAGCCATCCCCACCCCAACACAACCCCTCAGTCCCTGAGAGACTGACAGACACTGCCTGACCCCCTCCCTGCTGCCACTCGAGCAGGGCGGGAAGCACCATGGCTACAGGGTTCTTCAACACCTCCAGGCAGGGGGACTCCACCACCTCCCTGGGAAGGCCCTGCCAGTGCCCAACCACTCTGGCTGCAGAGAATCTCTGCCTCAGAGCCAGTCTGACCCTCCCCTGCCTCAACTGCAGAGCAGTGCCCCTGCTGCTGTCAGCAGGCACCAAGGAGCAGAGGCCAACAGCCACCCCTCCACAGCCTCCCCGCAGGGAGCTGGAGAGGGCAGGGAGGTCCCCCCTCAGCCTCCTCTTCTCCAGACTCACCCTGCCCAGTTCCCTCAGCCTTTTCTCACACGACTGGTTCTCCTAACCCCTCCTGAGCTGGGTAGCTCTGCGCTCTGCAGCATCAATCATCCTGTAGAGACACCAGGGTTGTCAGTGCTTTTCAGGTAGCACTGCATGCAAAAGGGTATTTCACAAATCCACTGACTTTCTATTTATTCCCAAATAGTTTTGCCTGGGTTTTGTCCCTTTTCTTTGGGGTTTTGTCTCTTCCTTCTCCCCTGTCCTTATCCTGTGTCTGTTCTATCCCGCTCTTATTCTGCTTCTGTGAATTCAAAATAACAAATGAATTTATTAGAGAGATGACACTCTAACTGCTGACATAAGAGAAGCCAGAAGTGATGTTGAAAACGATTCAAACAGATACTCACTGCAATGTCAGGGGAGACTATTCTGAGCAGTCCTGGCCAGGAGTCTGCTGTGCTGGCACCGTTAGTGCCGTGCCAATTGAAAACCAGGCAGCGCTTGCGATAGTAAGGATGGAGAGAAGTCAGCACAGGGTCTGTCTGCACCAGGGTACAAAATGAGTCACAATGTCCTCTCTCTGGCCGTAAATGGAAGTGACAGAGCAAAGCTGGCAGCCCTGCAACTCGTGCCTCTTTCTCCAAACACAATGCCTCATCTCTGATCACAGAATTAGTGAGGCTGGCGAAGCCCTCTGAAGCTCAGCCAGCCCAGTCTGGGACCTGACAGCACCACAGCAGCCAGAGCAGGGCACTCAGGGCCACAGCCAGGCTGTCCTGCAACACCTCTGGGGTGTAATTCCTGTTCATGTCACTCTATATAGATGTCTGAAAGGCGGGACTAGTGCCTTTTTTGGTACTTGTTTTTATTTAATAACCACTGTTAACGAACTACGACTAATGGGACACCCATCTTCTTTCACTAAAGACTCAATAAAGGGAGTGGAAACACTCCTGAAGAATTAAATAGGAAACTGATCCAACCCCCTTGGTGTTTTGCTTCCCCTGTAGCATTTTTTTTCTTGTTGGTTACACTTCCCTCTTTCACACAATCACAGAGTGTTAGGGAGTGGAAGGGACCTCGTAATCCATCCAGTCCAGTCCCCCTGCCACAGCAGGATCACCCAGACCAAGCTGCACAGGAACAGTCCAGGTGGGTTTNCCTTCCTCCTGACCCCCACCCTTTCCATCTTGATCAACAGTCATGGGGTCCCCCCTCAGGCTCCTTTTTTTCCCAGCTCCAGAGCCCCAGCTCCCTCAGCCTTTCCTCAGCAGGGAGATGCTCCCCTCCCTTCATCATCCCTGTGGCTCTGCGCTGGACTCTCAAGCAGCTCTGTGTCCTTCTGGAACTGAGGAGTCCAGAACTGGACAGAAGATTCCAGATGTGGGATGTCATATCCCATCCCATTCCCATCTTCATTAACAGCACCAAAGCACTAACATAGGATCAGGTCATGGAAGAAACACAGCAAGACACACACAGAGATGCTAGCAACTGTGAGCGTAGGGAAATGCACGACACTCAACTGCAAAGTCGATGCTGGGAACTCAGTCACTTTCTGTTTAGGAGCAGCTTTCCTTTCGGAGTCGGTTTGACATGTTTCCTGCACGCTCAGAATATTCTGTGGGTTAGGTGGAACTCAGTAATGTGGTCCAGATAGAGGAATCCTGGAGGGAGGGGGGGGTCTCTAACAGAGGAAAACAGTGCTGTAGATCTTCTGAGGGGAAAAAATACCGGCTGAGAAAACTACTTGGACTAGGAAAGTGTTTGTTTTCACAAATACAATTTCGTTTTTACACTCCAGGAGGGAAATAGGGAAAGAGAAGGAGGAGGAGGAGAAGAAAAACAACCCCTTTGTCTTAAGGTGGTTGGTCTTAAGTGCTGGCAAAGGAAAATGAACTCCCTTTCCTTGCTCTGCACAGCAGCGCTGAGGGAAATTACTTAGGAATGCAAATCATTTCAATCATTTCTCTACTGCTTCTGCTGAAATGAGAGAGCTACAGCAGGGGAGTCCGAACCAGAAGGAGTTCTGTGGAATAGCCAACCCAAAACGCAAACCACCCACGACACGTGCAGCACCAGCTCCCGGGACCATAAAGGAATCACGCTGTGCTCTATTCACCAGCCTCCATCAGACCTGGGCTAGGCTTTCAATACTTCTAGATGTTGGAGAGAGCTCTAGCATATTGTTTCTTCAGTGTTTTTAACTTGTCCATTGCATGCTCAGGAGAAACCCTCTGATTTCATTCCTTTAGATATTTGCCAGGTTGGTGTTGATAGAGTAAATCAAGGATTGAGACTACAGGCAGCAAGAGCTCCAGGGTGCTTCCCTAGTGACCAGGAAGCCACTATCCAGACTCAATCACAATCACAAGCTCTTTGGTTGGAAGGGACCCTTTAGGATCATCAAGGCCAATTATCACCTTTGAATCCAGGTGATTTTCATGGCACCAAACAGCCGCAAGGACCCAAACCACATAGAGTTTTTCAAGTGCCTAGCAACTCCGTTTATTAAAGCCCAGTGCAAGTTGAAGTTAATGATTCTTAATTACTTTCCTAATGTGAGAGCTAGTCTTGTGCAGCAATGGAAGGGTTAAAGTGGAGCTATCTGCACTATTTGAAGCAGGTTCACATATTCTCTATAAAATTTTGGCAGATTCATGTCACAGCCACACATCTCACTCTATCAACAGTTCCTCTGCCAGAAGCAAAGGGAGAAGCCACCCGCACAGCCAGACCTGAGATCCCAGCACACTCTCATTGCTCCTCACCACTATGAGTAAACCTAGACTAAGAAAGGAACAAGGACAAGCCCTTCCCATGTGTCCAGGGAGCTAAAATCTTTCCTTTCAGAGAAATAAAGGCAAATGGATTAAGTGAGGGTTGCTAAAGTCAGCGATGCTCTGCGGAAGGGTTGATGAAAGACTTTGGGAGGTGGTCAGACAGGCAAGGACAGTGCCCTCCCTAGCAATGGGTCAGTTCTGTAGTGCCCCAGCCAGGCCAGGACAGCAGGGGCATGGATCGACAGCTGCAATGCTAGCTGTCCCTCAGGCCAGGCAGCCAGCCCACGGGATCATAGAATCACAGAATCATTAGGGATGGGAAGGGACCTCAAAAGATGGGGAGTGATGGCCGTGCACACACACGGCAAACTAGAGTGGCTATTTCCCAGTGAAAAGAATTATTCAGCACTATTTAACTTTTCTATTGCCTCGTCTTTTCACTTTGCCACATATTGTTTGCTCGTTCATTCAGCTAAAGGTTACTCTGACTTCAGCAGCTCAGGTCTATCCTCAATACAATGTAGGTCTTTTTAAAATCCCAGTCTTTTTTGACTTCGCTTTCCCAGCTCCAACATGAGGTCCCCTTTATGCACCGTTAACTCCAGCTCTCCTTTATCATAATCACATCTCTTGCACAGAGAAAATATGTATTGCGACCAAATCAGTGTATTTCCCTTCTCCTTATAGAAACAGAATCATTAGGGATTGGGAGAGACCTCGAAAGACCATCCAGTGCAATCCCCCTGCCACAGCAGGATCACCCAGAACAAGTCATAGAATCATAGAATCCTTTGGGATCAGAAGGGACCTGGAAAGATCATCCTGTCCAACTCCCTGCCACCGCAGGATCACCAAGTCATAGAATCATTAGGGATCAGAAGGGACCTGGAAAGATCCTCCAGTGCAGTCCCCCTGCCACAGCAGGATCCCCCAGACCCAGTGGCACAGGAACACAGCCAGGCGGGGCTGGAACGTCTGCAAAGAAGGAGACTCCACAACCCCCCTGGGCAGCCTGTTCCACTGCTCCACTACCCTCACAGTGAAGAAGTTCCTGCTGATATTGATAGGGAACCTCCTATTTCTATCAGATCTTTATACAAACAGACCAAAAGAACTCCTGGGGTTTGTTTCATTACGTTAAACAAATCAATAAGCTTTGGCCACAGAAGACAGGTTTGGTTCCTGTATCAGCACTATTAACTCTCTCTCCTCACTTGCTCCGCTAGGGTTTGAAGTTGTGGAGTTTTTATTACTGGAATTCTAAATGCTATACCTGATAATGTCTCACCAGTGTAACTTATAATTAATACTTAATGCTTTCGCTCTGTAACAGCCTCGCCGGGCAGATCTGAGAATTGTCTTTGCATTTCTTACTGCTCCGTGCACCTAAGAGATGCAGAATAACACTCTGACTGACTAATACCCTTAAGTCTACCCATTGCAACCAGCGAGCCTTAGGATGATTGTGGAAGTTCTGATTGAAGGAATTCTCATCGCTCCCTATCTTCATTACCTTGCATTTCAAACTAATTAAATCACATACGTTGTCCCAGTTCTCAGGACTGTTTCTTCCCATGTGATGCTCTCATCATCTTCCATACTGTTAGCATCTGTTACACTCAGAGTTGTGGAAAAAAACCCATTACCAGGTTATTTCTTTTCCTGAAGCTATTTTCCCCAGCGTTTGGTCTGATCCTGGTTCTTGTGGAATCACCCCCAACGATTCAGTTTGGTTTTAGCACTGATTTGGGTCGTTACCATGCTGCTAGTCCACCTTTCACTCCAATTAGGCAATAATTTTCCATGTGTGTTGAATCCAAGTGGATTAAGTACTAAATTCATCTCTTCTGACAAGCTCACTTAGCAAAGCTCAGTCAGACACAATCACCTTGCTAATTCATGGGCTATGTTACCCCTTCCTTCCTTCACCTCCATGTATTTAAATATCACACTATAGTTGTAGATAAGCTTCATATACAACTAGTACAAGGTTACTGGGTTTTATTGCACCATTTCTAAGCCCTCTCTTAGGCACAGCAGGTACATTTCAGGAGGACCTTCTTCCCAGGGAGGGTCCCAGAGCACTGGACCAGGCTGCCCAGGGGGGCTGTGGAGTCTCCTTCTCTGCAGACGTTCCAGCCCCGCCTGGCTGTGTTCCTGTGCCACTGGGTCTGGGTGATCCTGCTGTGGCAGGGGGATTGGACTGGAGGATCTTTCCAGGTTCTTTCCGATCCCTAAGGATTCTATGATGCTATGATGTCTGCTCTAGCTGTGCACCGTAGCACTACCAACTCTAGACCCACTGCTTCCAGCATCCTTCAGACCTTGTGTGCATATGTATGTAGGAACTCAAACAGACGTCCCTCAACAAGATGAGGCTGTGCAGGTGACAGGCTGCCAGGAATGTAACACTCTCTCGAGATTTCCTGGCTGTGTACGGTGTGAGCAGGTAGATTGTCTGCTTAACTGAGCAGCACAGCTGCCAGATGAGGTTGAGAAGCTACAAGTGGAAGTAGAAAGGCTTGGGAGGATTGGAGAGGGTAAAATAGAGGTGGATTGGTGGAGTATCAGGAGGATGGAGCCAGACTCTTCTCAAGATCAGCTGATGATAGGACAAGGGGCACTGGGTGCCAGCTGGAACAGAGGAGGTTCCCTCTCAATCTCAGCAGGACCTTCTTCCCAGGGAGGGTCCCGGAGCACTGGCACAGGCTGCCCAGGGGGGCTGTGGAGTCTCCTTCTCTGCAGACGTTCCAGGCCCACCTGGCTGTGTTCCTGTGTGACTTGGTCTGGGTGATCCTGCTGTGGCAGGGGGACTGGACTGGGTGATCTTTCGAAGTCCCTTCCATTCCCTAAGGATTCTATGATTCTCTGTTCTTAGTGGACCACTAGTCCAGCTCAGTTGTCTCAGGTGCTGAGCAGCAAGGTTTCTCGCAGGGATGAGCTCTGTGAGCAGGTTGGTTAGTTCAGCAAGGGACCAGGATTTGCAAACAGGCTCAGCCACCATTATTGCTCTTGACTGAATCTCCTAGGAAACAGCAAACTGAAGCTGCATTACCTCTTCTCTGGAGCCCACCATACCTCCAGTCCTACTACAGAGTAACATAGACCCTTGCATGCACTGTGTTGCCTAAAGAGATCCTGGAAGCACTGTGTAGGGTGACCCCAGCTAGAGCTTCATCCTATAGATCTGGAGTTTGCTTCTGGAGAAGGTGATAAAGCCCTGTGTTGTCAGTACAGACAGGGAAGATAAATGCAGAGTGGCCAATAATGGATGAAGGTCAGGTTATGAGTCAGAAGCTCCACAGGAGGTAACAGAGCTGTGGAGAAATAATGTGCACTGAGTGGAGAATGAAAACTACAGTGACTTCTGTCCTATTTGGAGAGAAATGAAACTCTGCTGAAGCTTTTACTTTGCTGTTTGGATCAAACTCATCTTTTCCAAAGCAGTGATTGAAAGTACTGGACTATTTATTAGTGAGTATGGCTTTTCATAGCGTCTTAGGACCATTAGGGATCAGAAGGGATTGCAAAAGATCCTCCAGCCCAATCCCCCTGCCACAGCAGGGTCACCCAGACCAAGTCCAGGAGGGTTTCAGACATCTCCAGAGAAGGAGACTCCACAAACCCCCCAGACAGCCCCCTCCAGTGCCCTGTCACCCTCATTGGGAAGAAGTTATAGAATCACAGAATCAGTCAGGGCTGGAAGGGACCCCAGGATCATCCAGTTCCAACCCCCCTGCCATGGGCAGGGACCCCCCACCCTAGAGCAGGCTGGCCAGAGCCTCATCCAGCCCAGCCTTAAACACCTCCAGGGACGGGGCCCCAACCACCTCCCTGGGCAGCCCATTCCAGGCTCTCATTGTCAGTTCAGTGGTGTCACATTATAAAGGATGACAGAATGAAATAAACAGGGAAAAAGAGCACTTTAATAATATTTTTGTAGATGATATCAAATGCAAAATACAATTCACATATAACATAAAAAAGAGATGGAGTCGGTATGATGTTATAAACCAGCTACTCCACTGTTTAATCTTCACTTGAAAAGCACTTGCCTTGCTGATAAACACCAATGCAAATGTCACAGAGACCGCTCTTTCCTCTCTACCAATGAAAAAATAAGCAGAGTCAGATGTAGACCTCTCCAACTCTTCTGCTTTCTCTCTGTTCCTCCTGCCCTCCAGTTTCTGAATTCATTCCAATTGCCCTTCTGCTCAGCAGGTGAAACACAATGCAAACAGTCCAGGTACCAAACTCTCTTGGCTTCTGAGGTGCATTCATCCCAGGGCCAGGTGAACATTTATCATCCAAGTCAAGAAGGATGTTCAGGAAGGTGGAGGATGTGTGCTAGCAGCTGTAAAACAACATTCAAAGTATATAGCCCCTGCTAGGAAATCATAACAGCTATAGACTTCTTGCTGCAAACAGCCTGGCACTGATGCAGTCTGTCAGAGCCTGTACCTACCCTTTCAAGGATCTAGCCCAGTCCATCAAATCATCTGTGTGCGTAACTGCTGATGGGTTTAGAACAGCAGAGGCAAATGACTTATAAATGAGTCTCACAGATGGCAAAACTGTTTGAAGAAGATGCCTTTCCTCCGGTGCTGTGAAGTTGACTCAGAGGTTCGTAACTGCTGGAGCTTGAGAAAGGGACAGAGAACAGTTAAACAAAACCAAAACCAATCAAGCAAACACAAGGTGGTGGGCATTTGTGCATCACAGTCGGAGTGTCAGCACCACGGCGCTTCTGGCTGCATGCAGCATCCACCAGACAGTTTATGTAGTAGTACAGACTCCCAAGGAAAGCATACAGAATGTGGAGGCATTCAAGTTAGAGTAGTGGCCTTTATAGGATCCTCCAGAACAAGTGAAGAACCTTGTTCTGAGAGTGAGAATGGCTTATATATATATTTATGATGTGTATATATATATAGTATATATATATATGTGTGTGTGTGTGTATATATAGAGAGTATATATAAATATACAATATTCCCTACTAGGAAAGTGTTGTCTGAAGAGTGTTCTACAACCATTGTCCTGAAAACACAGCTATTGCAAAGACTACTAGCATGAAGATACACGGAGATTTACGAACGCTTACGTATCTGATTAGATTTACAATGAATCCCCCAAGGCTTCTCTTCGCTTTCAGGTCTCTTTAGTCCCAAAGATAAAGAAATTGAATTGATCGTTTAACAATCAACGTGATTTTCTTTCTAGAAGAAGTAACAGCACAGGCAGCAAAGTGAGGCTTGGTGACGTTTAAAACTGATTAATAAATCAGGCTGGGAGAAAAAGCTAAAGCCAAGTCCATGAACTACTCTTCATTGCCATAAAATTCTATGTTCAAAACTAACCAACCCATTGCAGAGTGCAACAAAGGAAATATTTCTCCACGGTCGGTTCGAGTCACAAAACACACATTCCCTCATTTCTCCTCACTATCTTAACAAACAACATCTCAGTAATATGTGGAGAGCACCCGTGCGTGAGCAGCACAAAAAGAGCAGGATTTGCAACGTTCCAGGCAAGTATTCTGTCAGCTTCCTCAGTCTGAATGGTTTTTAGAGTGGTGGGTGTTTAGAGTATGAGATAATGCTGTCTACATTGAGAAAAGCCCTCCTAAAGCTGTCTTGCTAGTTTGATATGAGAGAGAGAGAGAGAAAAGTAGATAGACAGATACATGGACAGCTACATTGATAGATGGATCAATAGATGGATAGATCAATACATAGATAGATAGTTAGATATATAGTTGGATCAACAGATAGAACAATATATGGATGGATGGGTAGACATTAATGGATAGATTGAGAGAGAGAGATAGAGAGAGAGATGATAAACAGATACATAAATTGATCAATGGATGGATGGATAGATACATCAATACATAGATGGAAGAAAAGATAGATAGATAGATAGATAGATAGATAGATAGATAGATAGATAGATAGATAGATAGATAGATAGATAGTTGGATCAATAGATAGTTGGATCAATAGATTAATGGATAGATTGAGAGAGAGATGGAGAGAGATATAATACATACATAAATTGATAGATGGATGGATGGATGGATGGATGGATGGATGGATGGATGAATAGATAGAGAAGTAGGTAGATAGATACATGGCTAAATAGATTGATAGATGGATCAATAGATAGATAGATCAATACATAGATGGAAGGATAGATAGATAGATAGATAGATAGATAGATAGATAGATAGACAGAGAGAGAGAGAGAGAGAGAGAGAGAGAGAAATAGAGAGATAGAGAGATAGAGAGATAGATAGATAGATAGATAGATAGAGAGAGAGAGAGAGAGAGAGAGAGAGATAGGCAGATAGGCAGATAGATAGGCAGATAGATAGGCAGATGGACAGATAGGTAGTTGGATCAATAGAATATCCATCCATCATGGATGGATGGATAGACAGATTAATGGATAGATTGAGAGAGAGAGAGAGATAAATAGATGATAAATACATAAATTGATAGATGGATGCATAGATTAATAGATAGATAGATAGATAGATAGGTAGGTAGGTAGGTAGGTAGGTAGATAAAAATCCACTGTCAAACCAAGATAGTCTCACGTGATGAAAGGTGCTGCCTTATGTTTTGTCTCATGCATCTTGCAACTCATCTAAGCAAAACGATTTAGCATCTCTTCAATCCAAACCCACAGATCTAACACACTTCTTCCGATAGAAGCTTATTCCAAGCAGTATCTCCACACCTCCCAAAATTACACCTGCCTGTTCCGTTATGTACGCTTTGATCATGCTGAAAGGATGAATCTATTGTGCTTGTTTATTAGTCCCAACAACCACGCTCAATACACGGGTGGAGACATTGTCTTCAGCACGTTAATTACAAATCCACACCGGGGGGTTCCTTTGTGTTCTGAGAGAATACAATCCTTTGATGACACAAGACCTCAGTGTCATTTCAGCATATCAGAATTAATAACTCATTCCTACAGATCCACCAGGTAGAATGAAAATGAGGGGGAAGGTTTATAACTTCTCTAATTTTCTCATTAATGGACTTGAACTGGGTTGCCACAACTACTACATAACTACTACTGCATAAACTGCTCTGGTTTCCTCAACACTGCGTGGGATGAGGAAAATCAGTGTGGGTTTTATCCTTTACTGGGGGATGAGTGGCTGGACAGTGGCCTGGTGGAGAGGGACCTGGCAGTACTGGGTGACAACTGGCTGAGTATGAGCCAGCAGGGTGTCCAAGTGGCATGAAAGACCAATGGTGATGAAAGATCCAATGCTTGGATCAGCACTAGTGTGGCCAGCAGGGCTAGGGATGTCATTCTCCCCCCCATACTGGGCTCTGTGGAGGCCTCCCCTCAAATGCTTTCACTTCAGGAAAGAGGCTGAGTTTACTAGAGTGGGTACAAAGAAGAGCAACAAGGCTGGGGAAGGGACTGGAGGGAAAGGCTGATCAGGAGAAGCTGAGGGAGCTGGGTTTTTTTAGCCCAGAGAAGAGGAGACTCAGGGGGTACCTTCTCCCTCTCTGAGTGATAACTACCTGAAGGCAAGTTGTAGACAGGTGGGGGTCAGACTCTTCTCACAGGCAACCAGTGATAGGATGAGGACAGAGCCTGAAGCTGCACCA
>VZRI01012522.1:75942-87161 GCA_013397515.1 Upupa epops
TGGCCTTCTTGGCCACCTGGGCATCCTGCTGGCTCCTCTGAAGCAGGTTGTCTCCCAGCCACCTCAGGTCCTGTTGTGCTGGGCAGCTTTCCAGCCCCTCATCCCCCACCCTGAAGCAGTGCCTGGGGCTGTTGTGACCGAGATGCAGAACCCAGCACTCTATCAAACTGAAAGTTACAGTGATCTTGTCACTGTTTTCAATGGGAAAAACGTATGTTCAGACTGGAAGAGATTCCTTTACTCAAGATCACCACTGCTTTGCACGGGGTTGTTTAGACAGATGTCCCGAGTAGCTGAGAACCATCCCACTGTTTGTGCATAACGATGTCCATCCCATTCGTTATGTAATTTCCGTGGAAGAAATGTTCTCCTAAAACCATGGGCATCCTGTTACATGTGAAATTATCAGCACTTGTCACTACCAGAGCTGCATCCTGCACCGTAAGAGCATCAATATACAGCGTAACTCTGCCCTGTTTCCATCAGTCAGTACTGTTTCATAACAGCAATACTTGTGAGGCACAGATTTGCATCCAAGCTGTTGCAGACAGTGTAAATTAACAGCAGTCAGTATGTGGTGGAATGATTTTATTTCCCTTCAAAAATATGTTCAGAGCAAGGACTCTGAGTTCAAACAAAAGATTTCAGACAGAAAAGGAGTTGTCAGGAGGCACAGAATCATGGAATCATTAGGGAGCGGAAGGGACCTGGAAAGATCCTCCAGTCCAGTCCCCCTGCCACGGCAGGATCACCCAGACCAAGTGGCACAGGAACACAGCCAGGCGGGGCTGGAACGTCTCCAGAGAAGGAGACTCCACAACCCCCCTGGGTAGCCTGTGCCAGTGACCGGGACCCTCCCTGGGAAGAGGGTCCTGCTGAGATTGAAAGGGAACCTCCTCTGTTCCAGCTGGCACCCAGTGCCCCTTGTCCTATCACTAGGCATGGGATCAACAATATGTTTATATGAAACTGATGCCTTTCCATCCCATCAGAGATGTAACATCCTAGGATCTTAGAATCACAGAATCCTCAAGGCTGCAAAGGACCTCCAGGATCACCAAGCCCAGCCCTCATCCCAACAGCTCCTCAACCCCTAGACCATGGTCTCAAGTGCTCTAGCTACTCGCCTTTCAAACCCCTCCAGTGATGGGGACTCCACCACTTCCCTGGGCAGCCTGGTCCAGTGCCCAATCACTTTCTCAGCAAAAACCTTCTCCCTTCATCTAATCCGTGCAGCCAGATGCCTAGACAACAGATTGGTACCCAGCCCATGAATGGGATGGGGTAACTACAGCTTCCCGAGATGCATGCCCTCCTGTTGTGATCCTGCCAGCAGAAACAGCAGTAACTCAAGGCACTTCTCTGTTCGAGCTATTAAATAAGCTAACACGGTTGGAGAGCATGCAACGGCTGTGTATAACATTTACAGAGTTGGGTTTAGTATAGGATTATTCAGCTGCTCTAGGATTTATAGCTGTTGAACTGCAAATATTCCCCCAGTGTGGACAGAGTTGTGTCAATAGACCAATTCATTTGGGAGATTTTAAGATCATTAGGGAAGGTTTGCAATTGATATCCCCTCAGGAATCACTGTTTTACTGCTGTGATTTACAGCCTGAAGTGCTTTTGCATGGGATAATCCAAATGCTGTTTAAAGCTCAATCACCTAAAATGAACTAACCTGTTAATTCCTGACTGATCTATGCCTAACCCCTTCACACAGTCCAGGATAGTTTGTCTTCAGGATCAAGAAATAGAGGCTGAAATCCTACCCTCATAAGAGCAAAATACTAGTGTAGTGTTAAGATTAAACCATGAAAACGTTCTACACACAGAAAAATCCAGCTGCTTGTTAATGAATAAGGTATCGACATGACCAACATTCACATGTAAATTGAATGAATACATATTTTCTGAGTTCCACTGTGACTGACTGTGATAGATTCTGATTTTCACACAAGCACAGAGTTACAGATGCTGGCAAAGCCCTCTGAGCTCAGCCAGCCCAGCCCAGCACCTGACAGCACCACAGCAGCCAGAGCAGGGCACTCAGGGCCACAGCCAGGCTGTCCTTCAACACCTCCAGACACGGGGACTCCCCCACCTCCCTGGGCAGTCCAGTCCAGGCTCTGCGCACCCTTTCCCTGAGGAAGGGCTTCCTAACATCCAACCTAACCCTCCCCTGGCAGCTTCAGGCCCTGCCCTCTCATCCTATCACTAGTTGCCTAGGAGATGAGCTTGACCCCCATCTGTCTACAACCTCCCTTCAGAGAGTTACAGAGAGGGATGAGGTCCCCCCTGAGCACCCTGCTCTCCAGGCTAAACACCCCCAGCTCCTTTCTGCATTGTCTCAATCAAATTTCAATCCTCCTGCTCAAAAACCCTTTGTGATTTTGATTTCACTCTCCACCCCAGAAGTTGTTTAAGTCCCAGGACTGCGTGCATTTTGAAAAAGCAGGTCTTGTTACTTAGTGCACCAGCACTCAGGAGAGAGCACAAACCAATTACAGTAGGCTACCACTAGTATTTTATGGTAGGGGTCTTTGCCAGCAGCAGAGCTACAGCCCTTCTCCCACAGCAGTAGAAGATCTGGGAATGGTTTCAGCTTCTGGTGCCCTTCAGTTGCTGTCTGAACACTTCAGTGGCCCGGTGAGCTGCTGTTGTACTGCAGTAACGGTGTACAACACACAGTATGAAAACCTGACTGCCTTCTCTGCCTGTAGTAATCACTGCATTAAAACAAAAACAGCACCACTAGACATGAAGAAAATCAGCCATCCAATCCCTCCCTCTCTCACACTAACCCCCGAGCCATCCCACCGTGATCTCTCTCATGCCTGCACGCCCCGGGGATCTCATCATCTCCAGCTACCCAGTAGCCCAGTAAAGACTGAACTCACTTTATGAGCTCTCAACTCTATACTCTGGAAATGGGAGGTTTGTATGGAACACAGATGCACACGTCCCAGGATCCATCCCTGTGCTGCAGTCACCCCAGTATTTTATAGCTCTGGGGATGTTGGGATTACACCGGGAGAGCATTTCAGAAGCCGAAAAGCTCTGCTCTCAAGTGTTTCACTGAGTGTCTCAAAGCAGAGGACTCAGTTTCACGATCCTGTCTTCCTGCCTGTATGCAGATGCCTGTACCCACCTGCAAGACAGCTCTCGGGATCATAAAACACAGGATGACACCCCACAGTTTCAGAAACCAAGCAGCAGTGCAAGGGTGATATCCTGTGACTTGTTTTGGGACAGACACATCTGCACACCCCAGGCTGTTCAGCGTGGCAGCAAGCCCCAAACCCCCAGGGAAGACAACCTGCTTATCAGTGCCTCAATCACCCTCTCAATTTGCTATGCAGAAACTCTCTCAGAGCTGCAGTCTGACAGCCCCTTCATAACGCTTCTGTTGCAAGCTCCCACCAGGGACCCCGTGACTGTGACAAGAGACCAAAGGTTTCTCTCGATCCTTCCTCTGTACTGTCACATGGCAGCACAGACAAGCAGAGGTGTCTAGAAATCCCTCGTACTGAGAAAACGATGACATTCCTTGCATCCAAGGGGTGCTCCACAGAGGACCTGTAACCCCACTCACAGGGCAGCGATCCCCTTACGCATCAGGGACATCTGGCCGTCTCCTTTCCTCGCCAGGTTCCTTTCCACGCTTGGAAAGGATATTGTTTTGTTGAAGTGGGTAAACAAACAAGTGTATCTGCCATCCCTTCCACCCTTGAAAATGCCTGTTGCTTTGGAAAATAGGTTTTAGTACAGGCTACAGGGTGTGATTTCATGGGGTCCCCCAGGCTAATCTATTGGCAGCGCATCCCTGAAGTGTACTTACAGCTAGGTTCTGCTGGGCCGTGCTACGTGGTGGTCGAGCACAGCCACCACACTCACCACTACCCTGAACACAAACAAAGACAATCTCTGCCCCAAAGTGATTATGGAAAGGGCAGTCGAGAGCTCATTGTTGTCTGAGGGACAGGAAAGCCAAGGACAAGAAGGTAAGAACCAAGAAGGTCCTGCATCTCAGTCACAACAGCCCCAGGCAGTGCTCCAGGCTGGAGGATGAGGGGCTTGAGAACTGCCCAGCAGACCAGGACCTGGGGGTGCTGGCAGACAGCCGGCTTCATGGGAGCCAGCAGGGTGCCCAGGTGGCCAAGAAGGCCAAGAGCATCCTGGCCTGGATCAGGAAGAGCATGGGCAGGTCGTGTTTGCCAATCTCTCAGGGACTGAGGTTTTTTGTTGGGGTGAGGATGGTTGGACTTAGTGATCTAGGAGCAACTTTCCAATCATGATTATCCTGTGATTACTGTATGAGTGATACCACTTCGCTGCAGCACCCTAGCATGCAAAACCACAGGGTGTGCTATTCTCAATAGCTTTTTTTGCCCCATCTTTTTCACTCAGAGACTTTATCAACTCCTACAGTTCCTCTAAGCCAAGCTGCAGTTAGAAAGAAACCCAGCGCCTGAACGCTGCATTGCCAGTGACATGCACACACAAAACAAAACAACCCAGGATGCTGGTGTGAGACCACGCAGACACCTTCTCCCTCCATCTCTTCACAGAAGGGCACCGCTTACGAGAAGCATATGTCTTCCACATCAAACTCTCCATCTCAAGAATGCTGCTCCATACCTGAAGGCTCTTCTCGCCTCCATCATCATCTTTCACTCTGGGCCTCTCTCCTGCCTGGTTTAACACATCTCTCAGCTATGACTGCAGCAGCAGCAGCTCTGGTGCTGATCCGGGCCGAACCGTGAGCAGGCTGTGCCATCTAGTGGATTTTGACCCCTAAACCGCTGCTCTTGGGAGGACAGCTGATGCTGGAAATTAAAATCTCTCTCATAAATATCGACTTGTTAAACTTTGGCTTCAGTTTTAAAAGGCAGGAAATTAAAATGCTTGCCCCCACCTCAACCAGCCCCCCACTGTAATTAAACATAACCCACAGGTACTGCTTTAATGATGCCAGTTCTTCAGCTTCTCACGTTAAGCAAATACAGTTTGTTGGTAACTAATTACATTGGCTTAATTTGCTGATTTTTAAAAGCCCTCTGTGTCCTGAAAAAGACACCATCACCTTGGGTTTCTTCGCCGTACCTTCTGCGTCACACCGTCTCAGCACGGTGGGTTCTGCTGCACGGAGCAGCGTCCATTCAGCGAGACCTGCAAGGCTCCAGCAGCCCTCCTGCACTGCACTACGGCTTGCTTTTCACATCTCCACCCCAGTAAAGAAGGAGTGCTTCCACCTTCCTCACTAACCACGTCTGATAGTGACTATAAAAGACTTGAACTTGTCTCCCCGTATTACCTCCCCACCGCACAGCTTAATTAACCAGGGAGCAAGCACCACTCAGCCACTTGTCTCTCCCTGAAGGCAGCTGAGGTGATTTTCCCCCTACCCCACCACTCTTAAGCAGGCAAGCAAGCAGGCAGACTGTCTTCTTTCTCAAGGAGACCACTGCACGTCTGTCAACACCACTGTGGCCGATGTGAAACTTGGGAATGGGAATGGGAAGAATGGGAAGGAAGGGCTCCCATCCTATGCATCATTTAAAGATGCCCCAGGACTGCTCTGAATGATGCAACCGGCAGTTATGTGAGCTGCTGCTCAAGGGATTCTTTAGCTCTTTGGTGACTCTGATCAATCCCCCCCACCCCAGTCCTTGGTTTTGTTTAAGAGACCCAGTCACTGAAGCATTCAAACTGGGTTATTCACATCAGTCATTCACTCGCCTGGAAAACAATGCAGGTAAACGTGTGAGGACAGGTGAAATCTATCTATCCTAACCAGCTACACTTCTTCCACCGCTTAGCCCCTCTGTTTAGAACTCATCCTAAGGAAAGAAATGATGGGAAGATTAAAACCAGCTTACTAGCTATTTTAAGCCAGGTTCAGGTCATTGCCCTTGTCATTCAAAGGGTTAGTTTCTCAGGTGCAAGGGAATTGCACAGATTGAGGCTGTTGAGCGAGAGATCTGTGACAGACTGTCCCTTGGCCTGTGTTTGAGCAGTTCACCCGCTGTTTTAAATGATCCTAGCCTCTCGTATCACGAGTTGTCCAAAGAAAAAGAGGACTCATCAGCCACGGCAGCATTTCCTCGGTCCCTTTTAGCAGCGAGGTGCAGGAGCAGCGTGGAGTGCCTGCATCCTTTCTGTGTCACAAAGGCACACACAGCCCTCCAGGCCCTAATTATCCAGGTGTGATTTGAAGCGATCACCAGAGGAGAATCTGCTCCTGCTCCCAACAACGCTGCAAGTCAAAGCCTGAAAGGTCAGACCATTTTGAAACTATCACAACTGAGATATCTGGACGGGAGGATTTCAGCACCGTATTAAATTACCTGCCCTGAAAATCCTGCTGCTGAATACAGACACATGTTATTGATTTTGGAGGACTCTAAAATCAGACTCTACAGCCTGCTCTTACTCAGCCTCCTCCCCTGGGACCAGGCATGGAAAATGATGCTGTCAACCTGCTCCCCTCCCCTCCCAGAAGCAGCTTTAGCCCCTTTGCTCCTTCCTTACCCAGCTGCATTCTGACTTTTCCCTAGCATGTCCTGCAAGCTTCTTTCCCCTGATGGAGGGTCCCGGAGCACTGGAAGGGGCTGCCCAGGGGGGTTGTGGAGTCTCCTTCTCTGCAGACGTTCCAGCCCTGCCTGGCTGTGTTCCTGTGCCACTGGGTCTGGGTGATCCTGCTGGGGCAGGGGGACTGGACTGGAGGATCTTTCCAGGTCCCTTCCAATCCATGCTGTTCTGTTCAGTGACTTGGTCTGAGTGATCCTGCTGTGGCTGGGGGATTGGACTGGTTCATTTTTCGAGGTCCCTTCCAATCCCTAATGATTCCATGATTCTACGAAGGATGGACTGGAGCAAATCCTAAGACAGTGACTATGTTGTAAAATCCAGACCTAGCTCCCACCCTTAAAAGACAAAAGCCCTCTCACAAACATAACCAAACAATACAGCCTAGAGGACTGATAGTCTGTAGACCTGGACTGCAGTCTCCTTTCTGCCTCTGGCTTGCTTCATGTGCATTTTATTTCACCCTGCATTCAATTTTACAGTGGATTCTAGCTCAGGCACTTAGGAGTCTGAGCTGCCAAATGAGGTTCTGAAAGGTACGCTGGCATTTGCATACATTTCCCAAGCACATGTCTTTATTTATGCTTCTCTCTAGTAGTAAATTTTAATCCTGCTAACAGCAGGAAGAAATGTAGTGGGCAGAATAAAGCAGACTCTTGGAGCTTAACTTATTTTTCTTATTCTCTTCAAACAAAGTAGAGCCTTTCAAGCTTTGCTTTTTAAAGGACAAAAAAAACACCCCCCTCGACATTGAAAAAAGACTCTCTTTTGCTAAGCCATACACTAACTGACGTGCTTCCAGAGAAAGGGAAGAGGAGATTGAAACTGCCTTAAGACAAGCCAAGTATCTTTTATTTCCTCTACTACTTACCGATGGTTGCTATTACTTTCAGAATCTAGTATTTTGCAGGTAATAAAAAGAGTGAAAATCAATCAAAACAACAGAGCACACCTCCCAGGGGACAAAAATTCCTCAATATAAAACTGACTGCCAGAAAGCAAGCAGTAAAATAACCTGCGTCGGGCAGAAGTGCTGCAATAAGGAATGAAGACAAAATACAGAACTAAAAGAGACAGCTCACGTTTTAATTGAGGAATCGAGAAGCAGCTGATAAGTCGGCCCTGCTCTGATTCTCGGGTTCTCCATGCATACCCTCTGCTCTGCCACAGGAGAGAGAGACGGGGAGTGCTGTGCCCTCTTCTGGGTTCCCATGTTCAAGAGAGAGACAGGGAGTACTGTACTCTGTTCTGGGTTCCTGTGTTCAAGAGAGACAGGGAGTACTGTGCCCTGTTCTGGGCTCCTCTGTTCAAGAGAGAGACAGGGATTACTGTGCCCTGATCTGGATTCCCATGTTCAAGAGAGAGACAGAGTACAGTGCACTGTTCTGGGCTCCCCTGTTCGAGAGAGACGGGGAGTACTGTGCCCTGTTCTGGGTTTCTCTCTTCAAGAGAGAGTCAGGGAGTGCTGTGCCCTCTTCTGGGCTCCCATGTTCAAGAGAGAGACAGAGAGTACAGTGCCCTGTTCTGGGTTCCTGTGCTCAAGAGAGAGACAGGGAGTATTGTGCCCTGTTCTGGGTTCCTGTGCTCAAGAGAGAGACAGGGAGTATTGTGCCCTGTTCTGGGTTCCTGTGCTCAAGAGAGAGACAGGGAGTATTGTGCCCTGTTCTGGGTTCCTGTGCTCAAGAGAGAGACAGGGATTACTGTGCCCTGTTCTGGGCTCCCCTGTTTAAGAGAGAGATGGGGAGTACTATGCCCTGTTCTGGGCTCCTCTGTTCAAGAGACAGAGATTACTATGCCCTGTTCTGGGTTCCCATGATCAAGAGAGAGACAGGGAACTACTGTAGAGAGCCCGAGGAAAGGCTCCAGTGATGATTAAGGAACTGGAGCATGTCTTTGATGAGAAAATACCCAGAGACCTGGAGAAGACTGAGAGGGGTTTTTATAAATGTTTAGAACTTCTAAACTTTTAAAGAGTGGGGATGAAGAAAATGCAGACTCTTTGGTGATGCTCACTGACAGGGCAAGAGGTAACGGGCACAAACTAACACAGGAAATTCCACCTCAGTGAGAGGAGGAGCTTCCTGTCTTTGAGGGTGACAGAGGATTGGAATGAGGGAGGTCATGGGGTCAGGCTATTCCCACTGGGTTGGCTTGGGAAACTGACACAGAAATCTTAGCAGAAAAAGGGGCAGAAAAGAGAAATGAGCAGGTTTTAGAGAGTCTTGGTGAGAAATTATTTTCGTTGTTCATAGATTCATAGATTGAAAGAATGGTTCAGGTTGGAAGGGACCTTAAAGATCCTCTAGTTCCAACCCCCTGCCATGAGCAGGGACACCCCCCACCAGACCAGGATGCTCATAGACCCCAGCCAGTCTTGCCTTGAACACTGCCAGGGAGCTGGGGGGCAGCCACAACCTCCCTGGGCAACCTGGTCCAGTGTCTCAGCATCCTCATGGGGAATAATATCCTCCTGACTGCAAGTCTAAACATCCCCTCTTCCAGCTGGAAATCATTCCCCCTCCTCCAACTACTCCAAGCCCTTGGAAACTGAGAAACAGTATCCTAGTTTTTGTGCAAAAGCACCTAACAACTCATACTTGTCGGCACAACCCTTTACAAACTCATACTTTGCTGACATCAAAGAAGGACACAGAGCTGCTGGAGGGTGTGAGCATAGAGTAACGAGGATGATGAAGGAAGCAGAACCCCTCCCTGATGAGGAAAGTCTGAGGGAGCTGGGTCTCTTGAGCTTGGAGAAGAGGAGGCTGAGGGGGGACCTCATTTCTGTCTCTCAATCTGTGAGGGGTGGGTGTCAGGAGGATGGAGCCAGGCTCTGCTCAAGGGAATCTGGTGATAGGACAAGGGGCACTGGGTGCCAGCTGGAACAAAGGAGGTTCCACATCAATATCAGAAGGAACTTCTTCACAGTGAGAGTGGTGGAGCACTGGAACAGGCTGTCCAGGGGAGTTGTGGAGTCTCCTTCTCTGTAGACATTCCAGACCCACCTGGCTGTGTTCCTGTGCAACTTGATCTAGCAGCTCCTGCTATGGCAGGGGGACTGGACTGGATGATCTTTCAGGATCCCTTCTGATCCCTAATGATTCTATGATTCTATGAAACAGCCCCTCTGTCAAAGAGAATCAGGATGTCATCGAGGTCTCAAAACAACTGCCATCACAGTCAGTGGAAGTTTCAGAAATATTTGCAGAGCAGAGGTTTTATTTCCCCACTTCAGTTTTCCTCCCAGATCCAATTAATACAAAAAGAAATTGACTGATTCACCTATTGTTCAGGTCTCACTTGCCTTGTCCTATCTAAAGCTCATTCCCAGGGTCTGCAGAGGCACGCAGCGTCTATCACTCTTCTGAGCACTCCATAAATAAATAGCATGCGGTGTAATGAGAATGCTAATGAAACGTGCGGCTTTCTGATTGAAAACTCTCCCCTCTGAAGCTGTATTTTTTAAGGAAAATTAAAAAGATGAATTGTAGCCCCCGATGTCACAAAGCCTTCCCCATTAATGTATTGGTTGCCGTGCCACAACGTTACAGACGGGCTGATGTTGTCTATGTGGTTCAGTCTTGTCCGTTGAGAGGTATTCTGCTGACAGTTAGAGATCCAAGCCCTGCCAGCGGCCACGGAAAACGGCACCAGGAAAGGCATCAAACAGAAGTGGAAGAGGAAAGTGTAGTACACAGGCACAGATACTTTCAATGTCTTTCACAAGAGCACAGGGTGGACCCAGCAGGTCGTACGCTGCTGACAGAGGAGGCTGGCAGAGAGGGGAAGGGAAAAAGCTAAAAGAGCTGCCGAGTCCAAACGCTGCCTGCAAAGTGGAAACACGAACTGCCGTGTGGCACGGCGGGTAAATGAGGCTCGGAGGATTCAGACAGCCTGCACAGAACTGTGATGAGTGGAATTAACACCTCTGCTGCTGATTCCTCCAGGTGCCCTGCTCTGGGACTGTCTCCTGTAGCAAAGAAAAGGGTTAAACTAAAACTCTGGAAGCAAGTGGCTTCAGCAGATGTCTGACCTACCGCAGAGACTGCTGCCATGGGAAGCAGTAGCAGGGCTCAGATGAGGCTAATTGCTCCACAAGGGACAGAACCAGGAAACACACAAGCACTTTAAAAAAAAGAATAAAAAACCAGTTTTATTACTTTTTCATATTCTAAATTTGAGCAGAAACTGAGGCCCAGAGCTGCTCTAAGAAGGGAAAGCCCTTTTGCCTCGCGTTTGCTTGAACTCTGCTTCTAGGATGCTTTCTGCCTCTCTGTAAAGCCGGGCTGCGTTAATAAGCACTGTAAGAAGTAGGCAGGAAGCAGCCAGAATACTGACATCTCTCACTCCTTTTTCTCCTGTATAGTTTTCACTTTTCAGACACAGGTCTGTGAAACCAGCTGTGGAAGTACTTTGTGTGGTCATACCCCTAAGGACTTACTATTTCTGTCTTCCACTGAAGAGCCTCACCATGTCACGATGACGCTGAGGGGTTGGGTTATATCACAACAGAAAAATCTTTGGGATAGGGACAACTCTGCTATCTATGTAGCAGTATAGGTTGGGTCTGACCTGCTGGAGAGCAGTGCAGGAGACAGGAACTAGGGCAACCTGGTGGCCAGCAGGAT
>VZRI01012522.1:101920-113435 GCA_013397515.1 Upupa epops
GATGATCTTTCGAGGTCCCTTCCAATCCCTAAGGATTCTATGATTCTACAATGCATTTGCATGCAACCGATCATCATTAGCCATTTATAATCCCCTTGGGACTAGTCCAGGTGACTAACTCTTCTAGCATGCAACACATCTCAGCCGAAGCTAGTTGACTGCAGTAAGTGAGATGAATCATGGTGCACCCACCTCACTCTAAATGCAATCTAGATAAATTGTTAGTATGATTACTTCTGTAGGTGTCAAAGGGAGGTGAAACAGATTGCCTCTTACACGTCCTACTGTGGCATCGTATAATGACCAACGCATTTAAGGGTGAATGCTAAGTGTAGTTGCTCTCAATATATGGTGGCACGTAATATATATGGTACCTTACCAAGCATAATTTCTTATTCAAGCATCCTCTTCAGAGGATGAAAATAATGGAAGCAATGTGGTTTATGTTCACATCATCTAAGCATCTAACAAGTGTGACTTAATAATTACGTTAAAAGCTTAATTGCCTCTGTGATCAATAGTGACAGGCATCTCCAGAGTCACATCCTAAGTTGGCTGAATAACCCTCTGGAGGTCCCTCTTTTTCTAGTGGCTGTAAGGTACAGAATAACAAAGTACATCAGCTGATATCGCTGCATCCTGGGACCTAATTTCTTAGAAGTCATTTAAGTTCCAAGCGTTAATTTAATAATCCGAATTTTCAGGACTCTCTAAGCTTAAAGCAATCGGCATTTACTAGTTAGCTCTGTGCTTAGCTGGAATATCCTTGGGCACCTAACTCTAGGGATATTCAAACTTAATGAATTAAGCACCTAAGCACCAAAGTTCTTACTTGAGACACATTCAGGGATCTACAACACAGGAGTATCCTGACAGAGAAATCTGGATTGTTAGATGGGATTACCACTGCTGGGCAGTTAGACCATTCATCATGGAGATAATATTTGGTAAGTAAGAACTCCTTGGCCAGGAAACTAAATCATAGAATCATTAGGGAACGGAAGGGACCTCGAAAGATCATCTACGTCAATCCCCCTGCCACAGCAGGTCAGTCAGACACCAAGTCTCCCTCAAGTTTCATTAACTTTGGGAGCACTCATGATTTCATGTCCCCTGTGCTCCATGACCAGCTTGCACAGGCAAGTTAACATGATTTCCTCTACATTTACAGAGCCAGAGGTANGCTCACTGAGTGACTAGCTTGAACAGGCAAGTAACATGTTTTTCTCTACATTTACAGAGCCAGAGGTAGCTATAGAACCTATGTAACTTTTACTGTAGGAAATAGCCTTTCAGAATACACACATTCACAGCCTTTGCAACACATTCCCTGGGCTGCCAGAAACACAGGAGTCAGAAAAAAGGAACTAGAAGGAGGGACTTGCTTTGATCTACAACTGTATGCATGTAAAAGAAGAGTTCCAGCCAGGATGGACCAGAAAACACAATACATTTTGTAGGGTGTCCAGTGTAGAGCAACAAAGATGATGAAGGAAGGAGAGCAGCTCCCTGATGAGGAAAGTCTGAGGGAGCTGGGGCTCTTGAGCTGGGAGAAGAGGAAGCTGAGGGGGGACCTCATTCCTGTCTCTAAATCTGTGAGGGGTGGGTGTCAGGAGGAGGGAGCCAGACTCTTCTCAAAGTCATGTGGGGATAGGACAAGGGGCACTGGGTGCCAGCTGGAACAGAGGAGGATCCTTATAAATATCAGAAGGAACTTCTCCCCAGGGATTGTAACGGAGCACTGGCACAGGGTGCCCAGGGGGGTTGTGGAGTCTCCTTCTCTGCAGACGTTCCAGCCCCACCTGGCTGTGTTCCTGTGCCACTGGGTCTGGGGGATCCGTGGCAGGGGGACTGGACTGGATGATCATTCAAAATGACTCAGTTTCTAGATGCTAATATGTTAGGTGGTTCCTAGGCAGAAGTGGCCCAGCTTCACAGATCATCAGCTTCACTGCAGCTGGGAAAAGATGTGAAGCATTCACAGAACTGGAACTAAACAAATAGCATCTTTTTTTTTCATATTTTAATTAAACACACTGAGGGAAACTGCTCAGACAGACAAAGAAAAAATTAAATACTGCTTCACCAAGACGTTCCTTGTAACAGTGAAAGTTGTGATGGAGTCTGAAGTGATTATCACCCATAATTGAAACATTAAGGGTATACAGAATCTTTCAGTTGTGAAGGTTTAAAGCTATAGTGCAGTTCCACTTGAGCAGAACACCATTCTCTAACTCCTTCACATAGAGAATTATTAAAAGGACTGAACTTTAGCACCTGTAAAGCAACCTGTAAAAATAATAAACAGTAAGAAAATAACTTCCTTGGAAACCGATGCAGTGAATAAAACCCTAAACGATGGAATTCAGCCAAACTAAACTTAAATGGTAGATTTTATTTCTTAAATAATGCTTGTCTTGTGTGATGATTTGAGAACAGTTATCTCTGAGTGCTTCTTCGGTGAAGCCAGTTGAAACTCTTCTCACAGGTATAAAAAGATGATGTGTTCAGAAAAAGCAAATACACATTTTCTTCAGCAATCAAAAGCCATTTCCAGGTTCAATTTTACATAGCTGGTTTCAAACTCTCACAGTCGAGCGTAAGCAAACGTGTGAAAAGAGGTAATTGCCTTTTTTCCCCTCCTTTTTTTTCAATATTTATAGGAAATCTACTCCGTCGAGCGCAATACTCGACTAAAAATTAGGTCAATACAATTGTTAAGTAAAAGCAAAACTGCAGGAGCTGTGAAAACAGGCTTTAAACGCTCACAAGACTAAGTAACGGGCAGAAAATGACAGTTAAGTTTCACTCGGTAGGTTCTGCCAACTCATAAGCAATACAATGCTTCAACAAAACACACTTGCAAAGTCTGGATACCTAACTGGGCTAGAATCACAGGATGATTGAGGCTGGAAAAGAACCAGGCAAGAAAGTAGTTCTTAATCTTCTGGGACAGAAACATCACGTTGAACTTAAGGAAAGCCAGGTTCACAAATCTGAGTACTGACCTCAGGCTGGAACTGGCATTGCGGCTCAGAGCCGACATCCCTGCACGCCAGAGGAGGTGAATTAACTTGGCAGCATTTTGACTAACACACACACACACACAAATGAATCACAGAATCGCTGAGGCTGGAAAAGCCTTCTGAACTCAGCCAGCCCAGCCCAGCACCTGACAGCACCACAGCAGCCAGAGCAGGGCACTCAGGGCCACAGCCAGGCTGTCCTTCAACATCTCCAGGGGTGGGGACTCCACCACCTCCCTGGGCAGTCCAGTCCAGGCTCTGAGCACCCTTTGCAGGAGGAAGGGCTTCCTAACAGCCAACCTAATCCTCCCCTGACAGTTTTAGGCCCTGTCCTCTCATCCTATCTCTAGCTGGCTGGGAGAAGACCCACACCTCTACAACTTCTCTACAGGGAGTTATAGAGAGGGAGAAGGCTCCCCAGAGTCTCCTCCTCTCCAGGCTAAAAAGGTATTACTGTGGTAGGAATAGTAATTCATAGCTAGAAGAAACAAGGCTATGTTATTAAAAACTGTCCAAGGGTTATTCTTCTGAGGCATCCTGGTCTGCCTGAAGAGTGGTGTCAGTCCCTCTTCATTCTCCTTCATCTTAATAATTAAATTCCTTCCCTCCCAAGACCAGCGGTGTGGCAGCAGAGACACCTGAGTCAGGGCTAATGCAGAAGGTCAAGAGTCAGGTGTGAGCAGCAAGAATAGGATTCATTCTCTCTAATTAGTAGTTACTCTCTAGGTTCCGTGAGAGCCAGCACCCTTGAAGTACCTCATTCCTTCATCCGGAGAGAGGCAGGAGGCTTTGAAGGCATTGTAAATCAATGCAGCTAGCTTAGGAACTGTAGAGGTTTTCAAAGGAACTTACATACTTTGTGAGAAGTATTTCTCTAGATGTCTAAACTTTTCACTAAAGCTCAAAAGCGATGTCGAACGAGCTGGTTTTCCATCGGGCCTCACCCCCACCCACCCATCGTGAGTAACACAGACACAAGCATATGCATGGGATCTGTTTCATGTATCTGTTGTAGATGCTGTCTACAACAAGACAAGACCTTGAGAACCGAAGGAAACGTATAGGAGAAATATACATAATTTATCAGAAGAAGCGAGGATTTAATACACAGAAAAATTCTCAGATAATAAATTTGACTTTTAAATACGAACAAAAAAATGTCACTCTTGCTTGAGCTGGATTTTCATGCAATCTTCAAGGTATAAGAAGTGTGGAAAATCAACAGCAAAGCCCAGCATCCTTATGCTGAGATATTCCCGAATGTTAGCTCTAATGGGAGCCGTATAAACGCAGCCATAAAGCAGCGCTGATCACTTCACACATGTGCTGTAAAGAGATACAGTTCAGAATTTAAATACCTCATATATCTCTTGTAAAACGCTTTCCCTTCCTCCTGTAAGTTTAAACAACAGTTCAGCCTTTCTCAAAACCGAGACCACAGATGTGAAGATAGATAATTTTTGAGAAATTATTTTCTTGTCTTGGGTAATTATCGTTAATAAAAGGGAAAAAAAACCCCTTTCTTAAATCCTAATAAATCAGAGACGGAACTGACTGACCATGCATCCAAATGGGAGCATTATTCACACTGGAATTACTCCAAAGATTAGCAGCAAATTGCCCCCTAAATTGAATTTATGGTTTCATTTTTCATAACTACTGTGTTATGACAGATGAATCTCTGAGTAAAATGACAGTGATGGACCAAAATTCTTAGTTCTCTGTGTTCAAGACAGAACTAAACTGTATCTGTTTGCCATTAGGTTTTTATAGTCTATTGCGGCAAACACGGAAACCTGTCATGAAATAGACACAGAGCTGATGGAGGAGACACAGAGCTGCTGGAGGGTGTCCAGCACAGAGCAACGAAGATGATGAAGGAAGTAGAACAGCTCCCTGATGAGGAAAGGTTGAGGGAGCTGGGGCTCTTGAGCTTGGAGAAGAGGAGGCTGAGGGGGGACCTCAGTCATGTCTATAAATCTGTGAGGGGTGGGTGTCAGGAGGCTCTTCTCAAGGTCAGCACAAAGGAGACAGATAACTGCTGTTCAGGTATTTCTAGTGCAGTAAGAGAGAAGCTGCGTTTTTCTTTCATATTCCAGGTTTAATAATTGCATTAAAAGTTAAAGGTGAGGATCTTCCACGCTTACTCATACTAAAACTGGACTTCTTTTCCAAGCAACATCACTGTCTACAGTACAATCTTCCGAGTCTAGGAAGAATAGGAGAATGTATTCTACACTACCCAGTGCTTAGGGGGCAGGCTGTGTTTTTGATGCATTGCACTTAGCTGTTGCAGTTCAGAGACCAATCGAGTGGCTTCAGAATTGGATCGAGCATTTGAGTAGATACATCAGCTCTGGGAACGTCTAGTCCTCCCAGGATGCAAATAATAACAGCAGCAACAACAGTGCCATCCAGAATAACTGATGGAGGTTATCACGACAGTTCTCCAAATCCATTAGTATTTGTCCAGTATACAGATGTGAAAACCAAGGGATAAAGTGAATTGCTCAGAGTACTCCAGCCAGCCAGAAAGTAGTCTCCAAAGTCTCAGCCCACCACCATCCTCTAGGTAGGCATGAGTACTTCATCCAGAAACTCTACCTAAGCCATAGAGGTGATTAACTCCATGAAGCTCCACTGATTACTGAATCAAGTGTATGGAGTTTCTTATGGCTTCCTTTGTACCCTGGACAGGACAGAAAGCTACTAGGGGGTAGACAGACCTGCTCAGGTCTTTTTCAGATGTGTTATCAGGCTGTGGTGTGCATCCTAATGCAGGAGCATGGTAGCACTCTCTCCCCCTCAGTGCACAATAGTAATAGAATCATTAGGGATAGGAAGAGACCTTGAAAGATCATCCAGTCCAATCCCCCTGCCACAGCAGGATCAGCCAGACCAAGTCACACAGGAACAGAAGTTCCTTATCAATTCCATGTGCTTTTCTGCAATCATGACAAAAACCACTGGCATAAATGTACAGCAGAATACATCAAGGAAGAGAAATTACCTGCCTTTGATGATAATTATACACAACCGTCAAAAAACGACGTGGTTTTCAAAGCACTGCACAAAGAGGTAAATTAATGAATCAACACAACACCACTCTAGCTATTAGAGAGCAAATTAGGTGGAGTGTCGGTGATGTTATTTTACATACAATTAACGAAAAGAAAGGGCCTCAAGTTTAAAGCTGCATTTATGATGGCACACGCATACTTTATCCATTAAAAAAGAGAGTCCTAAATTGTTTATTCAAGGTCACAGAGAATGTTTAAGGCTAAACAAAAAAGAGACCCATGCTCCACCTAATTTTTAGGTCGCGTGTTTCAAATCAAAGAATGCACATAGAAATTGGTACTCTTCTTCTTTTAAGTCCTACCCTTTGGCATATATACAAATAGATATGCACTTGTTTTTCTCTAACCACATAAGCAGTGATTTGGTTGAAGTGGTTGCAGGACAGAGAGCATGAAGTTGACAATGAAAATTATAGTCAGTGTTCACTCTGTCCCAACCTTAAGACTATGGGTTAGTGCTAGTAAGACAGTCAGTGCTGAATCCCAATCAGGATCAGTGTATGAGATAGGTTGTGTCCTGCTAATTTGTTTTCATAACAGAGCACTGTTTATGAAAGAAAGTGTCCAGCGTAGGGCAACAAGGATGAAAAACGAAGTAGAACAGCTCCCTGATGAGGAAAGGCTGAGGGAGCCGAGTCTATTTAGCCTGGAGAAGAGGAGGCTGAGGGGGGACCTCATTCCTGTCTCTATATCTGTGAGGGGTGGGTGTCAGGAGGATGGAGCCAGGCTCTGCTCAAGGTCAGCTGGTGATAGGACAGTATCAGCAGGAATTTTTTCCCAGACAGGGTACTGGAGCACTGGACCAGTCTGTCCAGGGGGGCTGTAGAGTCTCCTTCTCTGGAGATGTTCAAGACCCTCCTGGCTGTGTTCCTGTGCGACTTGGTCTAGGTGATCCTAGTGTGGCAGGGGGATTGGACTGGATGATCTTTCGAGGTCCCTTCAAAGTGATTCTGTGAAACACAATCAGTTTGAAGAAGAGACAAGACCAGATCCTTCTACCAAGCATCCTGTTTGACCTCCCTGTTGTTTTATTTGACCTTGCAAGCATCACAAGCTCTCCAGAAAAAAGAAATTGATAAACTTCTAGCGATTCTTTTCCAAAGGAAAGTGTGGGGTTATGTAAATGAAATTATTTTGGGGAGCACAGAAAAGAATACAAAAACTTGCAGCCCTCTTTCTGAAATTTTTGGTTAATGTCTAGTGTATGGAAACAACTGATAATTTGTTATTTTGATTTCACATCAACTTTGCCTCCAGTTCTTTTCTTATATTTGAAATATTGAGTATTAGACTACTGCTTTATTATTAGCTGAATATACACAGTGTCATTTGCTATATTATGCTGCTCTATAACTACTGTTATTTTCTACCAATATTTCAAGCTACCTATCTTCAGATTCAACATGAAATGATTTAAATGCTCAAATATTCCAAAGAATACCAACTTTCGTCTCAATTTTTGGAGACATGTACATATTTAGAGCTGGAAACTAGATGAAAGCATCCAAACATCTAGAAGAATGGAATTGCTTTCTGCTGTTTTCTAAACAGAGCCCTTTTGAAGTGCTCCTAAGAGTGTTTTATCACTTTACAATTTCAACTGAATAAGAGCATCTGTGCTACACGACTCTGAGGATGATACACATTTGTTGCTCTGCATCTCCTCATCCCTGAACATTACGCCATTACACAATACCCTTACAGAGAAAAACAATGATAAAAAATGGAATTACAGAAATGGAAAAGTAAGCATTGAATGGTAGTGCCATTATCAGTAGGAAAGGGAGAATAGACAGGAGTAATTTAACTACACCATTCGCAGTGTCTAGACACCGCAGCATTTAAAATATCTAATCTAGAATTGTGCTCAGTTAGAGGCAGACTGATCTCATGGCTCTCTATTTCCTGAGTTTTATTCCTAATTGGTTTTGAAGTTTCCTTTTCTGCTTTGGTTTGTTTTCTTTGAGAGCTGATGCCTTTTTTGCTCTACGTGCTCCTATTCACCACAGGAAATAACAAAATATCGTGACTGTGGCTCCCAGCGAGACGACGCTTTGAGCCACCAATTGAAAACGTAACGAAATCTTAGAAGAAAGCCTGTTCTCATCCAATTTTTGAAGCTCAGAGGATCTGCACGGTTCAGATAAAGCACACCGACTTCTCAAGTCTCTAACTCTCTGTGAATTTACTCAGCCAACGGGGGTCACATGGTTTGGTGACTGGCAGGCTAGTCCAGAAAAAGGTGTTAACTATATCTCGACCAACTTGCTCCTACAGGTTGCACGCTTTCCGAGCAGAGGAGTTTGCTGCATTCACTGCTACTGAGTAGGGCTCGTTCAGATTCCTCTCTGTACTTCTGGAATGCCCCAATTAAATCACTGTTACCGGTCAAAGGAGCGGCTGTCACAACAATGGAATTATTCCGCCTGGTTTTAATCATCTGATCCCTAATGATTCTATGATGCTAGGATTCATTTTAAGCTGATTTGTTCTTTCACAACATTTCCCTTTGCCTCTTCCTTCGGCTTCAGAATCGTATCTTAAGAGAAATAAAAATCCTTCTCGCTTCAGAAGTCTCTTAAAACACTTTTGTACGTCTTTGGATACGTCCCCGGATGGAACATAAACAACATACAAAGCCTTGAGTGAGCCATCCTCTCTGGAGGAAATGCACAGCGAGAACAATGTTCTGGGATAATTCTCACAAGGATGAACGTTACTGACTTTTTATGTGGTTATCATTTTTGAATATCCTGTCTTGTTTCAGTATCACAGCAAGGAACTCTACTGAGTAAAATACTGCTCTAGTCACTGTACACACACTTGTTCATTAATTAGGAGCTGGGGATCTTTGCCTCAGCAGAATACAATTTAAGAACATGGTTTCGTACTATGGAAATGGGCTAATAAGATCTGTAAGCCAGGAAATACTCTGATCCTCATAGAGCTTTCAAATGCCTTGTATCTGTTGTCAACTAAAAAGGTATTTTAGTCCATAAGAGCTTGATTTTTACTTCTAGAAACATAGAGGCCTCATGGCTGGAAAGGACCTCCAGGATCACCAAGTCCAGCCCTCATCCCAACAGCTCCCAAGCCCCTAGACCATGGCCACAAGTGCTTGAGCTACTCATTTATCAAACACCTCCAGAGATGGGGAATCCATTACCTCCCTGGGCAACCTGGTCCAGTGCCCAGTGACTCTCTCAGGAAAGAACTAAACCCCCTCTGACGCAGCTTTAGGCCAAAGAAAGATTGACTTCAGTGCAATCAGACACACTGCTAAACGGAAAGCACACAAAGATTCACCAGCCCATGGTGAAATGTAGTGCACTTCATGGAGGAAATGCATATGAATTACATCACACTATGTATACAGTAACTGAGAACATACAGAATCATAGAATCACTAGGGATTGGAAGGGACCTTGAAAGATCATCTAGTCCAATCCCCCTGCCACAGCAGGATCACCCAGACCAAGTCAAACAGGAATATATCCAGGCAGGTCTTGAACATCTCCAGACAAGGAGACTCCACAACCCCCCTGGGCAGCCTGTTCCAATGCTCTGTTACCCTCCCTGGGGAAACAGTTCCTGCTGACATTGATAGGGAACCTCCTCTGTTCTAGCTGGCCTCCACTGCCCCTTGTCCTATAACCAGATGACCTTGAGAAGAGCCTGGCTCCACCCTCCTGACACCCACCCCTCACAGATTTAAAGACATTCAGAAGGTCACCCCTCAGCCTCCAACCTCAAGAGACCCAGCTCTCTNCTAACCACCCCCCTTCTGATCCCCCACCAGGATGCTGTTGGCCCTCTTGGCCACCAGAGCACATCGCTGGCTCAGAGTCACCCTGCTGGCCACTAGGACCGCCAGGTCCCCTTCTCCTCCACTGCTCTCCAACAGGGCAGCCCCCAACCTATCCTGGTCCCTGGAGCTGTTCTTGCCCAGATGCCAGACTCTCTCCTGACCCTTGTATAGATTACTCCGGTTTTCTGGCCAGGATAGCCGACATCTTCATCTCTCCTTTTCAATCAGTTGTTCTTTTTCATCTAAGATGAACTAGAAAAAAATGAAGTCTTTTTCTATTACGATCCAGCACGCTCTGTTACAGTTGTCCTAAATTAAAACGAATACCCAGTGAGGGCAGCCCTATTAGAGTTGGCTGCACAGTCCTACTCATGGATCAATTAAAGTTAGCAGCAGAGTATTTGTCAAACCCAGCAGAAATTGTTCGTAGGGCAAGGAAAAAGAAGGTAATTTTCCATTTTTTGGTGAATTAATAATCAATTTAGATATCTTCAGTTAAATTAGGAAACTAATTTTTTCCAATAGGCTCCGAAGTCGTTTTGACATATAGGAGCCTGGCAAAGGAAGACATAGTGTAATAATTAGCTGAATTACTCCTGGCATGCCATGAACAATTACAAGATTTATAACTACCCAACCAAACAGTGTTATGTTGGAATAAATTGACCGACAAGGGTTTTCAGTTAGGAAATGAAGCTCGGATGGATCATCAATAAAAACTACTGCGGAGAACAGACTTCTGAGAACTTCAGTGTTTTACATTTACAAAATCTGGATGCGATAACTGTGCTTAACGACTGGAAGAAGCGATTTAAGAATTCATTTAGAATATTTCGGTCCCCTTTAATTGCCTAGCCAAAGCTTCAGTCGTTGACAGACGCATTAATGTACCGTGCAACCGATATTTAATTTCGTGTTCCCATCAAAATAAAACAAACCTGATGGTGCCCTTAATTAACCTCCTGCCTTCTGTGCAGAAAGGTGTGTGCGTGGGTATTTTCTTACTTGCCATTCTGCTGCGGAATGCTGGGTTGCTTATGGCACGTGACACCCTGACATATGACGCGACACAGTGCGATACGCGATCTCGGGCTGAAATTCATCAAGGTGGTTAAGTACAGCCCTAATTTGGAGCTTGCAAGAAATCCCGTTTGCTACAACAGAACTACTCCTCCTAATTAAGCACACATTTTACTACCTAACTGCATCAGGATGTTAATTCACGGTACTGGAGATTTTCACGTCCTCTCTGTAAAAGTGAAGAATGATATCAGTGATATCGTGTGGCTGTGAATGCTGCCCCATCCAGTTGCTGTCCAGTGAGCAGTGGTGGCCCCCCAGGGATCAGTACTGGGCCCAGTTCTATTCAGCATCTTTAGTGATGACCTGAAGGAGGAGATCGAATCTCTCCTTATTAATTCATGGATGACAACAAGTTGGGGGGAAGTGTTGACCTGCTCATGGGGAGGATGCTGCAGAGAGATCTGAACAGGCTGGGTCAAGGGGCAGAGGCCAAGGGGATGAGGTTGAACAGGGCCAAGGGCAGGGTCCTACATTTTGGCCACAAGAACCTCCAGCAGAGCTACGGACTGGGGGATGAG
>VZRI01012522.1:133809-155000 GCA_013397515.1 Upupa epops
GTAGGACCCTGCCCTTGGCCCTGTTCATCCTCATGCCGCTGGCCTCTGACGATTCATGCAGCATATCCAGATCTCTCTGCAGACAAGGCAGTACGTGGCAATAATCAATTCCACTCCACCAACAAGCCTGTACTGCTACTCTCAGACACTAACGAGGGCAGTCAGATACAGGCAGCTATGTGCCGTCAAAGTACCCTATGGGTAGGATAACCAGTATCTTAAACCCCTGCTTACAAAGTCCATGGGAAGGAAAAAGAAACTGAGCTTGTGTACTGCGTGAGACCTTATAAAAAGCTCACTGCTGAATATCAGGTTAAGAGACAGAGCTCCACTGCCTTGACATTTCCAGTTATAAAATACCTTTGAAATTCTGAACAATGATGGAGAAAAATTTCCTAAATCAAAAAGTTTTGTGTCTCACCTTAGAGAATTGTGTACTGGATGTCATCTTGACAGCTAACTCTAAATTGATTCCACAACTAAAAGTTATTGAAAATGAGACAGGCGGGAGAGTTGGGCAGGGAGGAATTGAATGACATTCAACCAGGGCAGTGGAGAGTCTGGCATCTGGGCAACAACCACCCCAGGGACCAGGGGGGGATGGGCACTTACCTGCTGGAGAGCAGCATAGGAGAAAGGGACCTGGGGCTCCTGGTGGCCAGCAGGATGACCAGGAGTCAGCAGTGGGCCCTTGGCAGTCTGGGGTGGATTAGAAGGGAGGTGGTTAGAAGATTGAGACAGGTTCTCCACCCGCTCAACTCTGCCCTGGTGAGACCTTACTTTATCTGGAGTCTTGTGTCCAGTTGGGGCCCCTCAGTCCCAGAAGGGGACAGAGCTGCTTGAGAGTCCAGCGCAGAGCTACAAAGATGATGAAGGAAACAGACCATCTCCCTGCTGAGGAAAGGCTGAGGGAGCTGGGTCTCTTGAGCTTGGAAAAAAGGAGCCTGAGGGGTGACTCCATGAATGGTGATCAAGATGAAAAGGGCGGGTGTCAGGAGGAAGGAGCCAGGCTCTGCTGAGGGGCACCCAATGCTAGGACAAGGGGCACCGGGTGTCAGCTGGAACAGAGGAGGTTCCACATCAAGAGAAGAACCTTCTTCCCAGTGAGGGTGACAGAGCATCTGAAGGGGCTGCCCAGGGGGGTTGTGGAAAATCCTCTGGAGATGTTTGAAACCCACCTGAACTGTCCCTGTGCATCTAGTTCTAGGGGGATCTAGTCTTGCTGCGTCAGGGGGATTGGACTGAGTGATCGTTCTAGCTCTCTTCCAATCCCAAACACTCTGTGATGCTCTGATTCTGTGAACCTGATCCCATTTAGCGCATGCAAACAGGGTGTAATCCAACCAGTAATTCTTACAGCTGCTGCTTTAAAATGGCCACTTTCAGGCAGATAAAAACAACTTTGTGCCTGATCAATTAGAGGAAGTATTTGAAAGGGGAAAAAAATCTGTAAAGAATAATGAAGGCACTTAAAAGTACTTTAGGAGATGATCTATCAACTGCAATAATGGCAAACACTGTTCTGCACCAGTCTAGCTTAAAAGAGAAAGGCAGTGTGAAATTTCACGTGTAAACAGGTTGTGTGAGGGAGAAACTGAATGGATTAGATCACTTGAATGTAGGATACACATGAAAACAGGAGGCTAGATGAGGGATTCTCTAGCTGTGTGAGTTCAGTACACTGCAAACAACAGTAAATACATCCGAGGCTAAATCAACTTTACAGTAGGCTTTGGCATTTGTTAAATGGAAAGGATGTGCTTGGCAAAAATAACGCAGATGAGACTCAGATATTGAACAGTGGTTTCAGCTTTGGGACAGGGGAAAAGCCAGATGCGCTGGTATCGTGCTAAGATAGCGAGGAAATGTTACACTTAGAACAACAAAGACAGTGTATGCCTGATAGCATCTATCAAGGCTGAGTGTCTCTGACTAAAAAATACACACAGGAGCGTTAGAAGAGAAGCCTAATAAGCTTTATTAGACTATTTATTATTACTTGCAGTAAATATTCGATTGCTGGGGTAGAGGCTGAGGATTGGATGGAAATAAGAATGATGTCGGTACTTTGCTTTCAAAATAAATGGGGTAGTCTAGGTAAATAGAAGCCTGTCAGACTGCCATCAATCTTGGGGAAAATAATGGAACATCAGAGAGGGAAATTGATTAATAAAGAATAGAACATAGCATATTTAATCTCATCTAACATGGTTTATGGACAAAGGAATTTGTCAAATTAATAAGATATCCATTTTTTATAGCAGAGGCATGAGGTTATACATGCCCTTGAGATTACAAAATCGTACAAAACAAAACCAAGCCACTTGAATAAATTAAGAAACGGTGAACAAGTTTCAAATGGAAATTCTAACTGGGCACCAGTAAGATGATGCTCATTTTATTTGATGTTTTTCCATTGTTAAATTCCAGATTCCGCCATAGGTTCTATATTTTTGACAAGAAAAACACTTAAATCAAAGCTGATGATCTGTGCACATGAAAAATGCTGATGAAATAATAAATAATAAAGGAAAATATCACCTCAGCAAATCCGTTCTGAACTGCTTGGTAAACTTGGCAAGGGATTAGAAGTCAGGCTCTTCTAAAGGCGTAGGCAGTAGACATTATTGGGGGGGGAGGGTTCTGCTACAGGTCACCCAACCAGGCTAGGAATGGCTTCACATTCACAAGCCCTGGTCTGCATGGGAGATTTCAACCACTCCAACATCTGTTGGAAGGGAAATATAGCAGGGCATAAACAGTCCAGGAGATTCCTGGAGTGCATTGATGATAACTATTCCCCAAGTGGTAGAGGAACCCACAAGGAGAGGTGCTATGCTGGACCTTGGTCCACCAACAAGGAGGGTCTGGTGGGAGATGTGAAATTGAAGGGAAGCCTTGTCTGCAGTGATGTTGGAGTTCATAGATGAATCACTCTGTGGGTAAAGAATTGTCTGAATGGTCCCACTCAGAGTTGGGTATTTCCAAGTGGTGTTCTTCAAGGGGCTGTTTTGGGTCCAGTGTCTTTGTCAGAAACACGGACAGTGGCATTCAATGCACCCTCAGCCAGTTTGTCAATGACACCAAGCTGTGTGGTGTGGTTGACATACTAGAGGAAAGAGAGACTATCCAGAGGGGTCTTGAAAGAGTGCAAGGCCCTACATTTCTGTTAGGGTAATCCCAAACACAAATACTAGCTTGGTGGTGAATGGATAGAGAACAGTTCCAATTCACAGCACTTGGGGGTGTTGGTAGATGAGAAGCTCAACATGAACTGGCAGTGCACAAGTACAGCCCAGAAGGCCAGCTGTATCCTGGGCTGGATCAAAGGAAGTGTCTCCAGCAGGCAAAGAGAGGTGATCCTCCCCCTCTATGCTGCTCCTATGAGACCTCACTAGAGCTGCTGTGTTCAGTTCTGGAACCACCTGTACAAAAACTGCTCAAGTCAGTCTAGAAGAGGGCCACAAGGAGGATCAGAGGGCTGGAGCACCTCTCCTGTGAGGAGAGGCTGAGGGAGTTTGGGTTGTCCAGCCTGGAGAAGAGAGAGCTTGGTGTGGGACCTCGTGAAAGCTTTGCAGTACTTGAATGGGCACGACAGGAGAGCTGGAGGAGGACTTTTTATGGGGGACTCTAGTGATAGAACAAGGTGGAATAGCTTCCAACTAAAAGAAGGGAGATTTACATTAGAACTTAAGAGAAATTTCTCACTATGAAGGCAGCGAGACACTGAAACAGGCTGCCCAAAGAAGTTGTAGATGCCCCCTCCTTGTAAGTGTTAAAGACCAGGTTGGATGGGATCCTGGGTAACCTGTTCTGGTCAACGCTGTCCTTGCCTTTGTCAGGGGGGTTGGAACTAGATGATCTTTGAAGTCTCTTTTCAGGCAAGCATGAGACTAGGTCTGTAGTCATCTGAACTTCGGAACATCTGTAGAGCAATGGCTAAGCTGTATTACTTCTTGTATGGAAACGAAGCTGCTCACAAAGGTCAGGGAGGGAAAAGATACTGCAAGAAGGAAAGAGGAAGGGAAATGGGAGGTTGATGAGCAGCTGTGAAGCAATCCAACTTCCCCAGTGCAGCTAGTGATTCAGCAATTAAGACCTAAAGCTGTAGTGAAGTGGATTTATCATGAATATATTTCAAGTTTGCCTAATTGGATTGTAATAATTGCACAGTGAATAAATAAACATCTACAGCTTAATTTCCTATCCTCCAACGATTGATCCATATTGCTATTTATCTTACTATTTAGACAGGCTCAAGACAGACAGTTACTTAAGGAAGAACTGACCCAGAGAAAGGAATCGTGTAGTGTCACACTGTCAGGTAAATTTATCACCTGGGCTTTTGCAGTTCCCTACCACATGTAAAACTAGAGGTTCAACATGTCAGAACAGTCATTCTATCATCACGCTAACCTGATTCTTCAGAGCAGCTGTGGGTGTATTTACATTTCCATAATCCTCCCAACAGACATATTTCCTTAACATAATTATGTCACTAGAAACAAGAAATGCAGGTAGTCTGTGCATCACTAACAGAACAGCCCTCGGAACAACCTCAGCGTACAGCATGATGAATCCTTTTATTATTGCCATTAAACATCCATTAGTTTTACACTAGATCATGTTGGATCACAAAAACCTCAGACAACTATTTCTGAGAGTATGTAGCTCCCACAAAAAAAACCCAACAGTGTATTGCATCCTTTCATATTTCACAGCTGTCTTTGTGATGAGTGACTCTTTATAGGTCTTCTACTCTCGTGCATAGAGAGCCACCCTCTCACAAACACACAGAACTGGAAAAGTCATTCTGTATCTCCAAGTTTTTATTACTGAAAACAAGATTGCTAGAATGGATCAGGATGGAAGGGACCTTCAGGATCCTCTAGTTCCAACCCCCCTGCCATGAGCAGGGACACCCTCACTAGACCAGGGTGCTCAAGGTCCCATCCACTCTGGCCTTCAACACTGCCAGGAAGCTGGGGGTCAGCCACAACCTCCCTGGGCAACCTGGTCCAGGATCTCAGCACCCTCCTCAGGAAGAACTTCCATCTCACCTTCAGTCTAAACTTCCCCTCTTCCNCTGTTGTTGGGGGCTCCATAACTGGACGCAGTGCTGCAGATGGGGTCTCAGGAGAGCAAGATACAGACAGAGGGTGACCTCCCTTGCCCTGCTCGTCATGCTTCTCTTGATGCAGCCCAGGATGCAGTTGGCTTTCTGGGGAGCAAGTGAATACTGCTAGTTGATGCAGAGTTTTTCCCATCGACCAACCCCTGCAAGTCCTTCTCCTCAAGTCTCCTCTCAATCTGTTCCCCACCCAGCCTGTATGTGTGCCTGAAATTGCCTCAACCCAGGGGCAGGACCTTGCGCTTGGCCTTTTTGACTCTCATGTGGTTGGCACTGGCCCTCCTCTCCAGCCAGTCCAGGTCCCTCTGGACAGCCTCCCCCTTTCCTCCAGCGTGTCAATCACCCCACACAGCTCAGTGTCATTGGCAAACTTGCCAAGGGGGCACAGAATTCCACTGTTGAATTGTGCTTATAGTATTACCAACTTTCACATTAAAATGTTTCTCTTTTCTTTGTTTTGCTCCCAGAACTGCTTTTGAGAACATGTTCTTGAATGTCATGTGTTAATTTTCCACAACTTCTCTCTATCTGCCAGGCTAAATGTCTTCATTTATATCCATCTGTTCCTCTGCTGACACATCTCTTGACTTAAATGCTTGCAGTCTAAAGTTTTACCTTAGGATAGATTTATGGGCAGCAATGTGTCCCTCCCTCTGAGTTTAATACAGTCAGCAGGCTAAATAAGCCTGGCTCTATTAATCAATTCTCTTAAAATCACCACTTTTAATATATTCCTGGGGCATCTATGTGCCTGTGCCGTTCTAAATGCTCCTTGCACAGAGGCAGGTCATCACAACTGAACATTGCTCTCCAGAGGAGGTCCCATAAGTGTACAGCATCGTGTAATTAGGTCTCTCTGGTCTCCGTTGCCCTTACGTTCCCAAACTTGGTTCACCTTCACAAACACATCAGAGCAGGAGCTGAACACAACGTATGTGTTGAACATAGACTGTTCAGCTCGTAAACCAGGATTTTCTGGATCTGCTTCCACTTCTAAATGATTATGCAAACCACCCCACCCTGTCCCGTTATTGCTCTTCACTAAAATCAGTTCCCACTTTGTTCTATGACATTGAATCTCATCTCTCTTGGTCTTGTTCTCAAGACAGTGCAATGTTTTCATTGCATAAAATACTTCCTTTGCTGCAGTGAAACTTAACCATTCTTCTCCCCCTCTGCTCTGCACTGGTGAGACTGCATCTGGAGGACTGTGTCCAGTTCTGGGCCCCTCAGTTCCAGAAGGACACAGAGCTGCTGGAGGGTGTCCAGTGTAGAGCAATGAAGAGGATGAAGGGAGGAAAGCAGCTCCCTGATGAGGAAAGGCTGAGGGAGCTGGGGCTCTGGAGCTGGGAGAAGAGGAAGCTGAGGGGGGACCTCATTCCTGCCTCTAAATCTGTGAGGGGTGGGTGTCAGGAGGATGGAGCCAGGCTCTTCTCAAGGGCATCTGGTGCTAGGACAAGAGGTATGGGTGCAAGCCAGAACAGAGGAGGTTCCCTATCAGTATCAGAAAGAACTTCTTCCAAGGGAGGGTAACAGAGCTCTGGAACAGGCTGCCCANATCATTAAAATCTGTTAGCAAACTGAAATGTTATGTGACACCTACTATTCCACTCCAAATTCCACTGCTTTACTTTCTTCACAGCTGCTGCTGCTGTGTGCAGCACACACGTCTTTCTCTAAGAATAAGCACGCCAACCAAAAATTATTCAGGCCCTTAATGGCTTGTGTCTGGCTGAATGTCTGAGTTTCAGTGCCTGAGCACAACTTAACCTTGCACTAGCATATTACTACAAGTGTAAAACACACAGTATTCTCTTGCTTCACTTCAGTTTCAGCAGAAAAAACTGTTTACAATGCTATAAAGGTTGAATATTTTCACCCTAGCCAATGCGCCCAAGCAAAAAATAGCTTTTTACTACCTCTTCTCACTAAAGAATGCTGACTGCTCTGGGGAATTAACGTACCTAACGCACTCAGAAACCGTGCTTGAATATTCTGTGCCATACACTTTGCTCGCATTTTGAAGAATGCAAGCAAAGGAAAGATGGGGAGAGAAGAGGAAGACACTTCCACCTAGGTGTGACATGCAAGTCATCTCTTTCTTTTCTTGCTACGAGTTCAAAACACTCCCTCACGAGGATTCATGCTCATTATGAAATTGGTTGTGAATTTCCAAATGCATGTGACATTTGGTTCAAGTTTGTTCTTTCTGCTGATAAAGAAAGCATTTACCCTTGAAGCTTAGGATGAATAGGATTTGAAGTCCTTGTGCCACAGAACAAAACCTAAATAAAGCTAAATAAAGGCATAGTTGTGGTGCAGCTTGACAGTGTGGTACTGGTATCTAATTCTTATTGATCATAAGACAAAACATCTTTTAGTTTCTCGTGTCTTTGACTCTGCCTCTTGGACTTCCTTATAAAAGATAAAACACATCCCCGTCTTTATACCCAGCTATACAATAGGTGTCCTAGTTTAAAAGGGAACAGACAATGAACCAAGAGAGCTAGGAGGATGCCAGCAGTAAAGTCCATCACCCTGAAGGCAAAACACACTGCTTTTTTTATTAAAGTATGTCACGGACATCCTAAAAGGTATTTACAGCCCTTAGTCACAGTGTTTTCAAAACACCTGCTGTGTCAAAACGTTTCTGACGAGAGATGGGCTACACTAAGATCTGGAAAATCGATCTTCTCTTCCTCCTCCTTTCGTCTATTCCTGTCGACCACGCATTTCAGAAAGCAATTATGCTTTGAGAGCAGAATACATTTAGCACTGCGGTCTTCGTGGGCATGTGTTGAGACTGACAGTCGCTGATGTGGGACGTCGGAGGAACAGATTTAAATACCCGAATCACCTAGTACAATTTTTAGCTGCTGTTGCCTCACTTCTAGATTTTTCTTAGCACACTGAATAGATCCTTTCCAGAAAATTAAAGACTTCATCCCTGGAAACTGTTAGGACGCTGTACCAGGGAGACTAAATATGCCCAGGCTCTAACATTTCCTATTTATCAGAGAAAGCATTCAAGCTAGCGGCACTGCCTGCGAGTGAACTATTGTCCAGGAATCCCAAGAGATTTAAATTTAAATCTGCTATTTCCCCTAAAAATCTTAAAGGTTAGTTTGGAGAGATCAGTATACTTCGTGTCAAGGTGTTGGGTTTGTTGGTTCAGGTTTTTTCCTATCTTCTTTTTAGTTAAATGAGGGCTCTTTGCGTAACTTCCTTGTTGTTAGAGAATCCACAGCGTGGAATACCTGTGAATATCAACGGCAAGGTGACAGATAATGTATTGAGTCAAAAAACAGTGCAAATGTATTCCACTCTTAAAAATTCAGCTTTTGATGTTGATGGCAGGGCTTTCTTAGCTGACTGATGAACTAGAAGAGAACACTATATAGCATGATCCTGGCCTGGATCTGGAAGAGCATGGTCAGCAGAAAAAGGGAAGCTCTTGTGCTCTTGGACTCAGCCCTTGGGAGGCCTCATCTTGAGGACTGGGATCAGTTCTGGGCCCCACATGACAGGAAAGACATTGCGATGCTGGAATGGGTCCAGAGCAGAGCTACCAAGCTCGAGAGGGGTTGAGAGAACCAGTCATCTGAGGAGAGGCTGAGTTTGGAGAAGAGGAGGCTCACTGAGGGACATCACAACCCTCTCCAACTTCCTGAAAGGACGTTGTGGAGGGGTGGCTGTTGGCTTCTTCTCCTTGGTGCCTGCTGACAGCAGCAGGGGCACTGCTCTGCAGTTGAGGCAGGGGAGGGTCAGACTGGCTCTGAGGCAGAGATTCTCTGCAGCCAGAGTGGTTGGGCACTGGCAGGGCCTTCCCAGGGAGGTGGTGGAGTCCCCCTGCCTGGAGGTGTTGAAGAACCCTGTAGCCATGGTGCTTCCCGCCCTGCTCAAGTGGCAGCAGGGAGGGGGTCAGGTTGTGTCTGTCAGTCTCTCAGGGATTGAGGTTCTTTATTGGGGTGGGGATGGTTGGACTCAGCGATGTAGGAGCTCCTTTCCAGCCAGGATTGTTCTGTGATTCTGAAGGACACAGAGCTGCTGAGGGGTGTCCAGTGTAGAGCAAGAGAGATGATGAAGGAAGTAAAAAAAGCTCCCTGATGAGGAAAGGCTGAGGGAACTGGGGCTCTGGAGCTGGGAGAAGAGGAGGCTGAGGGGGGACCTCATTCCTGTCTCTAAATCTGTGAGGGGTGGGTGTCAGGAGGATGGAGCCAGGCTCTGCTCAAGGTCTTCTTGACCTAGGTGCTAGGGGCAATGGGTGCAAGCTGGAACAGAGGAGGTTCCATAGAAATATCAGAAGTATCTTCTTCCTACAGAGGGTAACAGAGCATTGGAACAGGCTGCCCAGGGGGATTGTGGAGTCTCTTTCTCTGGAGACGTTCAAGACCCATCTGGCTGTGTTCCCATGCAACTTGGTCTGGGTGATCCTGCTGTGGCAGGGGGATTGGACTGGATGATCTTTTGAGGCCCCTTCCCATCCTTAATGATTCTATGCAAAGTTTGGTAGTGAAAAAAAACTAATCCATTTAGCAGTTAAGCTAATCTATTGTTTCTTCAAGTTGCCTCTACATAGTTTGAGCTCTGTATAGCTGTTTCAACTGTGATTACTTCTGTCACCCTAACAGTATCCCACTTCACTTCACCTGCTTCTCCAGAAGCAGATAAATATCCATAAGCCCTGGGACACCTCTTCTTGTCCCAAGCTGATGCATTGGGTACGCTAGCACGTACACAGTGGCCCTAAGTTTCCATGATAGACAGCAAAATCCAGCCTGCACCTCTGTCGCACAGCTGACTGTCTGATCCAGTATAATCACAGTCTCAACACAAATTCTCCGTGTAGGAGCTAAACTCGGTTGCACAGCCATTGTGTGCCATTTGAGATGTCTCGGGGTATTAGAGACACGATACCGGCTGACATAACATAGGATCCAAGGGAGATTTGTGTTCTCTGGGACACTTGAGCATCTCAAATAGCACTCCAAACCTATTTGTTGTCAAGCAAGTAAAGCCCCTTGATGTCTCCAGGCTGTTCCAATATAACTAAGTGTCTTCCAGCAGGACTGTACTCTGAAGATACAAAAGGACATGCAAGCATCAGCAAATGAGTAAAGCTGGCAGTAATACAGAAAGGGGATCATATTAGTTCAGCAGCAGGCTGGCCCTTTTTAGTTTATATTATTTAAAGAGAATTTAGCTGGTTTTGTCATTTTCTGCTGTGCTACAGACCATACAAGCAAAGCCCTTAAAGTTCAAATGCAGAAATTTGGCTACAGCTACAAATAACAAATCGACTCGCCGTAGCAATGAAATGTTAATTGGTGTCTGAGAGATTCAGTTCACAATGAAAACACCCGCAACATTTAACTCCTGCCAAAGTAGGCATTTTCAGCAGACACAAGCATCAAAAGATTGAGTGTTTGGGGTTCCTTCTTACGTGACATATAATCAAAGAGTCACCAGCAACCTGCAGAGAGGGATCTGTGCATCCAGGGCTGCCATACCTAGCGGTTATTCTGAGCCTTTTCTTTCCTCTGAAGCAAGGATAACATCTGTATTTGGCTACGCTGGACACCCTCCAGCAGCTCTGTGTCCTTCTTAAACTGAGGATCCCAGAACTGGACACAGTACTCCAGATGCGGTCTCACTAGTGTATAGCAGCGCTTCAGATCTGCGCTGCAGACCCAATTCAGCAGCCCTTACATAGAGACCCTTTATGACTGAAGTTAGAAAAGGTCATGCACTGCTGAAGTGAGAGATTTTGTGGGTTTAACATGTACTCCTGCATAGGTAATGGAGGTTTATTGCTCTCCACTGACTCTGTGCTGTCTCTGCAGATTATTCCCCAGTAACAAGCGCAGGACTAACCTGAACAGCAGCACAAAACACTAAGAGTCAGGTTTCATCCATCATCTTGTCTTCCCTAGATTCATAAAGCTGCGGCTGCTCTGAACAGGTTTGCGCTACAGAAGGCGAAGCTGTCTCCAGCTATGAAGAAACCGGAACACTTAGGAAGTGAGAGGATTGTGTGGCTGCTTCAGTTTAAACACCCTGACCACACTCCTGTTCCTCTGCATAATAACCACACTGTAAAGCAGTTTCCATCACAGACACTTAAGTTGATATATTGCTGCTGACTCCGTTGCTACAAGCAAATAATTTCATTATGTTATGGATGGCTTGTAGTTTTGCTGGCATCCAGGCAAGATTTGGCATCGGCTCTAGGAAAAGTGGTTTAAATCTGAGGGACAAGCAGACGTTTCAGATAATTGGCAATTAAATAATTCATAATGCTGACATATTGCCATCCAGTTTCCAAATTAAGAGGAGTCCTTTATTCTACTTTAGCCATACTAGCCTCTCCAGCACCTTGTGGGTTTAGGACCTTTAGTACAGAAGGATGTGCTCTTCACATATGAAAAGTAACTACATTCTTCGTGTCCGAGATGACTGTGGTGACAAGGCGTGCATAAACATGCTTCTTGCTCCATCTCTACTGCTCACTGCACTCGTTTTCAAGTGACATCTGCTCCAGCGGACACATCGTGCAGTGAAAGGCCACAAAAACTAATGAACTTTTCTCCAGCACCTGTCTGCCAACAGCAAAAACCACAGCCGTCTATTTTATGGTCGGTACTATGTGATAAACACAAAACAGAAGTGAAACTCAAAGCTACTGACGTCACCTAGGTAAAAGCTCATTAAGTTTCCTTTCCACCTCAGCAGCAGAGCTATGACACTTGCACCAGGACTCTGGTATCAGATCCTCTAGACTGATAATGTTTCCATCGGAATGTGAATTTCACGACAGCAGAAGGTCATCAAGTCAAATACTGTGTCTGATTTTTAAAAGGGTTGGATAATTTTATCACCATTAATAACATTTGCAGTTCTGCACGCCAAGACAAGGTAATCCAATGTCATGCTTCAGAGTGGAGGCTGATTGCCATATAGGTCAGGAAGTCTGTTTTTGCCGGGGTACATCGTTGCGTAAAGTAAACTTGCAAATAGAGTTCAACAAGTGAAAGCATCAGAAAACTTGAGCTCTTCTTTCTGAAACAAAGATGATGTGTAGGCCCAAGCAACCTCAAAAGAGGCACTCAGGAAGATCTACTGTCTCTAAGAATCAGGTGTGTTTTGCAAGTCCCAAATATTACATTTCTCAACAGCTTCTGAGATTGTTCTTAGCATAAATCACAGTTGGGGGAAGAGGAGGCTGAGAGGAGACTTCACTACCCTCTACAACTACCTGAAAGGAGGTTGTGGAGAGGTGGGTGTTGGCCTCTTCTCCTTGGTGACTGCTGACGGAAGCAGGTTCCATATAAATACCAGAAGGATTTGCTTTCCAGTAAGGGTGACGGAGCATTGGAACAGGCTTCCCAGGGGAGTTGTAGAGTCTCCTTCTCTGGAGGCGTTCCAGACCCACCTAGATGTGTTTCTCTGTGACTTGGTTGAGGTGATCCTGCTGTGGCAGGGGGACTGGACTAGATGATCATTGAAGTCCCTTCCAATCCCTAAGGATTCTATGATTATACGTAGCATGAAAGGGAAAAACCTCATCATTTTATCGGAAATCATGGCAGTTTAAGTGTAATTTACAGCCAAACAGGAAGTCAAACAACTTCTGGGAAGGAATCTTCAGTAAGGTTAAAAAAAAGAATGTAGATCATGGTAACCCCTTAGAGATAAGAGACACCTCTTGCACAAGTCAGAAACATTGATCACTAATTACTCTGACCGTGATTACGATAAGGGGATGCAATTATAAAGGACAGATTCTTAAGGTTATGTATTCTTAATGCAGTCTTGTTTTGCTTCCAGTAATTACTCAAAAAGGTTTTATAGTCCAGAGCTGATGGCTGGTAGTCCATGACTGATTCTAAGAAATGAGGCAAACATGAGAAACCACCTTTAGCACACAGAATTATCCTCTTTACCAGCTGAGTTTGAGAGAATGCTGTGTACTCAAAGTGTTTTGACTTTGAGAAAGAGGACAGTGGATGCAAGCTGGATGCTCTGAGGAATGTTGATTGGAATTCTATAATGTATGAGAAATCTCCTGAAGAAGAAGAGGAAATACAATATTTAAGAAACAACAGATGAGAAGGCAATTGAAATTCATCTCAAGCAAATAGCTGTTCCGCTGAATACAGAATAGAATGTCAAGCAAATTAAATGAAAATACAACAGAATAATAAGTCTAACTCAAAGCTGAGAATTGGAGTATGTGTCTTCTCAAATCTTCCCCTTCAATTACACTCCTAAAAGTGATGGCATTTTTATACTGTCTATAGAGAAAGCCTAAGCTAAGCAGAACGAAGGCAGAACACACTGCCAACGACGAAAAGCAGATTAAATCAAGCACACATCATGTGCATCATGTAATTGGGAAAGTGTCATCAGTGACTTGTCTAATATTCCAGACCTGTTTATGTTACTGTTATGATTCCTGATCTTCAATAAAAGCAAATCAAGCAAACGGTTCAGCTATGAAATCCTACGAGTTTTTAAATTTATTATGGGTTCCCTGCACTTCTCAAACTGTGCAAACTGCCTGGGTGCAGCAGTTCACTATAGGAGAATTTCTTACTGTCTAGATCAGAGACAGAAATCCTTGGCTGAGTACAAGAGTGTCTGTATATAGAATCATAGAATCTTAGAACCTTCATGTCTGCAAAGGACCTCCAGGATCTCATCCTGCTCTCATCCCAACAGCTCCCCAACCCCGAGACTATGGCATCAAATACGTTTTAAACCCCTCCAGGGATGGAGACTCTACCACCTCCCTAGGCAGCCTGGTCCAGTGCCCAACCACTCTCTCAGCAAAGAGCTTCTTCCCAAGACCCAAGTTAACCCTCCCTTGATGCAGCTTGAGGCCATTTCCCCTCATCCTATCACTAGGAATTTGTGAGAAGAGACCAGCAGCAGCCTCACTACAACCTCCTTTCAGGTAGCTGTAGAGAGCAGAAGGTCTCCTCTCAGCCTCCTTTTCTCTAGACTGAACAACCCCAGTTCCCTCAGCCGCTCCTCACAGGCCCTGTTCTCCAGCCCTCTCCCCAGCCTCACTGCCCTTCTCTGGCTCCACCCCAGCACCTCAACATCCTACTTATACTGTTGTGTCCAAAACTGGACCAGGTACTCAAGATGCAGTCACATACTCAGGAGAACAGCACCTAACAAAGATGCTTTGTATGGAGATCCTCTCTTCAAGGTTTAGAAAACCAAGAAGCACTCATGTACAACACAGGCTAATACTTTGAACACCTGGCCAAGTACTAGTGCATTGCCTTCATTTACCTGACAGGTCCTCAGTCAAAAAGGTCATGTTCAACCATGCTATCCAGAAAGGATCAACTGTGCTTTTGTTTGAACAAGATGATTGACGTTCTGCAGACGAGATTTAGCAGGAAATCAGACAAGATTGAGTCTCTTTTCAATTTAAAGACCTATGTTGGTGCCAGAGAGAAGAGCTCTTCAGCATGTTAATGCTTTCTTGGTTGTGCAGAGGAAGGAGATTCAAAGGATTAATACTATTCCCAGGACTGAGCACCAGCACTTGTATTCTACACAAACACTTACTTTGAATAAAATGATTGATATACTCTTACCTGTCAAGATCAGCAGGTCTCCTAATATTTACAGACATTCCAGGTCCCATAAAACCCATTCCTTAACTCCAGAAGTTCCAACTCCAGCTGCAGTTAACACTACAGAACCCTTATATAGCTGAGAAAGCAGACAGCTGTTTAATTCAACTGATAAGGACCTCTCTTGAAGAAATTTCTAAGAAACAGAATAATTGAGGGCAGTTTCCTTCTCACAGCTATTGTACCCACTGAGACTTAATCATGCAGGCCCTTGCTTCATAATTAAAACATAATCCTCGTCATTTGCTGTACATACATCTTGATCAACACCTCAGCTGAGTGTGGATCGCTGTGGCAATGAAATCTCTCTGCCAGTAAAGAGCGCAGACTGTGCAGAATGTTCTCAGCTGCTCCTGGTTCTGTCCTAATGTGAGATCAGGTGTGAGACTTGGGGCGTTCAGAGAGAAAACACCTGCTGAAACAACTCGTGCCTTCCCACTGTCTTTATGCTTTTGAGATCAAGGAGTGGTGGCTCGCTACACGTTATTAGTTGGCCCTGTTTGGCAAGTGATCTGACTTCTCCATCAGCAAAATGGGTGCAAACAGTTCCTCATTAGGTTAATTTAGTTCTTTTGGTCATCCTCTTTACCGAGGATCCAGTTCGGAACAACCTTCCCACAGTTTGGAAATGCTTTTTGCCATTATTGTTCAATGAATGTCTCTCGACTTCCCCATCACCTTTAATATTTGACTACCATGTTAAGCCTTTTCATAGCCACATCTCAGTCACGGGTCTGAGCCATCCTTATAGTAATAAAAGAGCTGATTTACCATGCCCAGGTGGTGAAATTGCAACTGATAGTATCCGTGTGCATGACCCTGAACNGGCATCTGGTGATAGCAGAAGGGGCACTGGGTGCCAGCTGGAACAGAGGACGTACCGTCTAAATATCAGAAGGACTTCTTCCCGGGGGGTACCAGAGCACTGGCACAGGCTGCCCAGGGGTGTTGTGGAGTCTCCTTCTCTGCAGATGCTCAAGACCTTCCTGACTATGTTCTGGTGTGAGTTGGTCTGGGTGATCCTGCTGTGGCAGGGGTATTGGACTGGAGGATCTTTTGAGGTCCCTTCTGATCCCTAATTACTCTGTTTCTATGAAGTTTATTTACATCACTGTATGACTTTTTGAGGGGAGGTTTTGAACTTGTCCCATCACCATCCATATTTTATTTCTAACAGTACCTCAACAGAATGTGTTCAGGAATTCCTTACCTCTGGTTTTTAACCCTTAAAACAAACATAGTCATTTTATTGGGAATAACTATTGCATTGCATTCCTAACAACCTTTATTTCTTCTTATCCACCCAGCCTGCCACTCACTCTGCTTGTTCTGATTTGTTCTCTTGGTTCTTTGCATTACAGTTCCAACCTTCGGATTGATCCTTGTTGCCACCTTCCCTTCCACTCCTTTGGAAGCGAATGATTTTCTTGTGAGTAAATGCCTCGAACCTTCGAAGGCAAAGGTAACATTTGAGGAAATCTTGAAGTTCTCCAGGCACCACAACTGTTCCCAAGTTTTAATTGGAAAAAGATTAATGTGGGACTGTGCCACCTTGCTGTAATACCACATCTTCCTGGAACACTTGGCTCCTGTGAGTAATTTTCTTTAAAAAACCCCCATAAAATCACATTAAACAGTGGGTGTCCAAACTCATGGCAATATTTCAGCTCCAGTTCTGCGTTCCGTTTTGCATCGTGTTCCATCACACGGCACACGTAGTGCAACTCATCATATCCCATCAACTAATTTTGCTAAATGTCAGGCATTTAATAAAGGGAAAGGGCAAAAAGTTGTAAAGGGTTTGCATTGCCTTGTTAATCAGCACTTGAGAAAGTTTTGAAGAGCTCAGTGACTCATTAATGGAAGAGCTGCTTTCGGGAGGCTGTAATGCATGCATCGAAATTTGCTTTTAACAATCAAGCAACTGCGTCTGCTAGATTTCAGTAGTGAAACGGATGCTTCTACGAGCTGCAAATCTGCTTTGTCTAGCAAATATATGCAGGTAGCAAAGTCATTTGTCACTGCTGACTGTAAGAAGCAGACTCTGAGAAGTGTCAGTGCCTCTCATAAGATCGTGATTTCACCTCTTCTACTTCACGGGTAAAGTTCAGTAGCAGTTATTGCTGGATGTTTAAAAGTTCCCGGTTTCTATTATAGAGATGAGCTGGACTGGCAGTTTAGCATTCCTGGCTAAGTACAGTTGCCACAGGGATGGGCTGAGGCCAACAGGATGAGGTTTAACAAAGCCTAGTGCCGGGTCATGTACTTCGGTCACCACAACCCCCAGCAGTTACAGGCTGGGGGAATAGGGGCTGGAGAGCTGCCTGGTGGAAAAGGACCTGGGGGGTTGGTTGACAACGGCTGAACAGGAGCCAGCAGGGTGCCCAGGTGGCCAGGAAGGCCAACAGCATTCTGGTCTGGATCAGGAAGGAGGTAACCAGCAGGAAGAAGGAGGTGGTGGTGCCCCTGTACCCCGCACTCGTGCGTTCGCTCCTTGAGTACTGGGTGTGATTTTGGGCGCCACAGTATCAAAAGGGCATTGAGGGGCTGGAGCAGGGCACCAGAGAAGAGCGGTAAGGCTGGGTAGAGGGCTGGAGGACAGGCCTTGTGAATAGTGGCTTAGAGAAGAGTAAGCTGAGAGGAGACCTTATTGGTCTCTACAACTACCTAAAAGGAGGTTGCAGCAAGGCTGCTGCTGGTCTCTTCTCCCCAATTCCTAATGCTAGAACAATGGGAAATGGCCTCAAGCTGCATCAAGGGAGGGTTAGATTGGCTCTTAGGAAGAAGCTCTTTGCTGAGAGAGTGGCTGGGCACTGGACCAGGCTGCCTAGGGAGGTGGTGGAGTCCCCACCCCTGTAGGGGTTTAAAAGATGAGTAGCTAGAGCCCTTGAGGCCATGGTCTAGGGGTTGGGGAGCTGTTGGGATGAGGGCTGGACCTGTTGATCCTGGAGGTCCTTTCCAGCCCTGAGGATCCTATGATTCTATGATTGCATGAATTACATGACAAACATAAGCATTCTAAGACAGCTAAGACATTAGATCTTCTAATGTTGTTCTTGAAACTTAAAAATAATCCTACTTATCATTTCTGTTTGCTATAATTCATCATTTTCTGTGAGATCTATCCCAGCATCTAGCATGCACAACTGAATTCTCCAGTGCCTGTGCACAGCAGGTAACAGTTTTTCATCTCAATCGTTAAATTATCCCCTGTGAGGGCACTTCAGAAAGAGCTGTTCCCTGGCAGTATGGGTGGCAGGATCAGCTCCTTAGCTTATGTCGAGTTCAGCATCCTTTTACTGTTTACTTTGATTAACTACATCACTACACATTTTCAAGAGGGGATGCAATTATCGCTGGCAATAACTCAGCAACTAACAGTGAAGGGGTAAAAGCTTTGAGCAGGCAATTCTAGGTTCTGAAGATAGTGCCAGTGATGAAGTGATGTATAAAACGACATGATAACAAACACTGACCGTATCTCTGGTTTTCCTTTAGTAGCGGACAATATCATCATTCACACAGCTGTGAGACATTCAAGAAGGTGTTATAACCATGAGTTCTGGCATCAAAAAACTTATCGCTTCCAGCCTTCCAGTAAAGCAGTTTACTAGGTAATAAAAAATGAGCAGGAAATTTCCAGAGTGCTCTGAGTTGACAGCAGAGACCAAATTCCCACAAAGTGGTACAGTTATATATAATTTATATCTCTCCGCACCATCTAATCCTCCTGAGAAGATTAATTCCGGCAGAAGGCATGCCATGGAAAGACCAAATACTCAGGCTCTCCAGAAGGCACAGTTTTTACTTCTTCCAGAGATTCCTCAGGAATCCTGTGGGTAAAAAGCAAAAAAGCACATCTTTGTTGTCAATTTGTGGGTTTTCTGGAAGCCCATCTGCTAATGAATCTGTAGCATTGGTTTTGTTCTGTTCTAATTGTCCTGTAAAATTCATAATTCCTAGAAGGGTTCAGGTTGGAAGGGACCTTCAGGATCATCCAGTTCCAATCTCCCTGCCATGAGCAGGGACACCCCCACTAGACCTGAGTGTTCAAAGCTCCGGCCAATCTGGCCTTCAACATTTCCAGGGTTCTGGGGAGCAGCCACAATCTCCTTAGGCAGCCTGGTCCAGGGTCTCAGCACCTTCCTTGTGAAGAAATTACATCTTCTCTTAAAAAGAGTTGAGGGTGACCTTAGACACTGGGCTGGTACTGTAATGATATTTAAGAAGAGCTTATGTCTTAGCATGTGGAGCATTAAACATCTCTACTGCTGATCTGGGCACCTCTGTTGAGGTTAGATGGGATAAATCTGATTCCATGCATGGAGGAGAGGACAGAGTGTGATACTGGGTGACATCCTGCCTTGGCACATTACTGTAATGGTGAGTAGGCACCAAGGAAACTGAGACCTATCCATCCGAATCATAGAATCATTAGGGATCAGAAGGGAAATAGAAAGATCATCTAGTTCAATCCCCCTGCCACAGTAGGGTCACCTAGACCAAGATGCACAGGAACACATCCAGGCGACTCTTGAATGACTCCAGAGAAGGAGGCTCCACAACCACCCTAGGAAGCCTGTTCCAATGCTCCATTAACCCTCCCTGGGAAGAAGTTTTCTTATCCAGCTGGAAACCATTCCCCCTGCTCTGACTACTCCAAGCCCTTGCAAACAGCCCCTCCCCAGCTCTCCTAGAGCCCCCTTCAGGTACTGGAAGGCTGCTCTGAGATCTCCCTGGTGTCTCCTCTTCTTCAGGCTGAACAGCCCCAATGTAGGAGAGGTGCTCCAGCCCTCCCCTCATCCTCATGGCCCTCCTCTGGACACATTCCAGCAGCTCAATGTCCTTCCTGTGTTGGGTGCTCCAGAACTGGACGCAGTACTCCAGCTACAGGACCTGATTGTCATTTCAGGATAAGCTAACAGCTAATACAGAAAAATAACTCAAAAGAAAGGAGTAGTGTAGTGAAAAACACACCTCGTGTTCAAAGACCAGCATTCAGTTCTACCTGTTGACAGTGCTATCTTAACACTGCAAGAAGCCCGTTAATTAAAAGCCAGCTTTGAGCAGAAAAATCAATACTCAATACTCAAATAAACAATATTTTTGAGTGCTGGGTAAACAGTATCCTTGTGCGTACTGCTGTGCTAGAGATATCCCTTGTAAACACTGGCCCAGCGTGTTGGTTTTAAAATGCTTTCTTTTTATTTCACATGGTTGAGGGAAATAAATCCTGGAATATATGATCTCGGGTTTGGAAGTAAATTTAAGAAACCCTAAAGCACAAGAGCAGCATTCAGCTCTGAACTGTAAACAGCTACAGGTGGGTGTTGACACCTCTGCTAGGTTTCCACACTCCTATTTTAATCAGAAGTGCTTCAGATGTCTATTTGGTCACCTCTCATAGCGCTTGAAGCGCTCGTGTCAATCAACATGCAGCAGCACTCTCCTTTCCTGAAAGAAGCTGCATTTTATGTAGCTATTCTGGATATTTAATGACATCTGAAAGTGGCACAGGACACCTACGTTCAGGAAACCAAACTGAAATCTTAGTTGACAGGGTTACTGGCATCTCCTGAGCCAGATCTGTAGGCTGCCCTGTCCCTACTGACTGAATCTCATGTGTCTGTAATGATGATCTAATCAATCAATTAGACTGGATGTGAGGAGGAAGTTCTTCACTGGGAGACTGGGGAGAGCCTGGACTGGGCTGCCCAGGGAGGTGGCTGGGGCCCCGTCCCTGGAGGTGTTGAAGGCCGGGCTGGATGAGGCTCTGGCCAGCCTGCTCTAGGGTGGGGGGTCCCTGCCCATGGCAGGGGGTTTGGAACTGGATGATCCTGGGGTCCCTTCCAACCCTGACTGATTCTGTGATTCTATAAGTTCTTCCTAGGGAGGGTGAGGTGGCACTGGAGGGGGCTGCCTGGAGGGGTTGTGGAGTCTCCTTCTCTGGAGATGTTTGAAACCCTCCTGGACTTGGTCCGGGTGATCCTGCTGTGGCAGGGGAACTGGGCTGGGTGAGCTTCTGAGGTCTCTTCCAATCCCTAGTGATTCTATGAATCAGGATAGACAACACCTGTATATAAATACACATCTACCCTATGTGCATCTGGACTGGCAGATGGAAGACAGGGCGCAGCATGAGGTGTTTATGCTGAGAATCTTGCAGCGAGCCTCCTCAACAGGTCTGTGTCTTCATGTAGATGGAAGGGCTAAGTCATTCCCCAGGTGACTAACTGCCTGAGACAGTTTAGTCATATACCTCAGCAGCTGACTTTGTTAGACCTGTTTTGTTTTTGTAGCCCTTTGTTCTACCACAGATATATTTCTCTTTCAAATCTTGAACCTTTTCTAGATTTCATTGTCTCATTCACATCTCAATAGGGTGAGGGAGGGGATCCTCCCCATCT
>VZRI01012523.1:0-23769 GCA_013397515.1 Upupa epops
CTCAGATGCACCTGTGTGGCTAAAATTAAAATGTGGTTTTCTTCTATTGTTTTTGCTTGTATTCCTGTTGTATCTTCTGGATGTGTTTTAGAAGAGCCAATGGGCAAAGGAAGGGGATGAATTCAAGGGGTGAAGTCAATCTTAGACAGTGCTGCTTTGCTTTTTGCAGTTTAGATGCAGCAATTTGACATGAAAAGGCCTGTCACTAAAACAGTCTTTGAAAGTCTCCTCTTCATACACATATGCCTTAATCCTATTCTTCATTCATTAATCCCACAGTATTTTTTAGGTGTGTTTGCAAGCTTTGTTGCTGCACACTTTTCTTGCCATCCTTCCTCCCCAGAACATGGAGGTTGTAATTTTACAGTGCCAAGCACTAGAAGTAGTTATATATAGCTGATCAAGATATGTCTAATAATATTAAATATAAGTGCCAGGAGAATACAGGTGTGTAAATGAATGTATAAAGTCCAAATTACTCATGAATCTGCCCCAGATCTATGATGAAGTTAAAAAATGCGAACAAGATTAGTTGATAGTCATTACAATAATTGCTTCTGTAGCAGAAAGGTAATAATCTTTGAGAGATTGTTTGACTAAGATGTCCTAGCGTAAAAGATATTTAGCAATAAATTTATACTCAAATGTTTCAGACATGGGGAATTGCTACATAAATTTTAAAACTTGGTCAGTGTTGTATAGGAAGTCTGTAGCAGTCAAAGAAACAAGAGAATGGTATGCATAGTTCCTATTTACCTACCCCTGCTCTGAGCTTGTGCCTTACAGAGGGTGTTGAACCTTGCTGTCAGATTAAGAACTCATGTAGTGTGGTGCCCTAAAAGCTGCTTTAGAGACAAATACAAACTCATGAGCAGTTTGACCTCTCAATCAACAAATGTACTCTTTCCATCCACTTAAAATTCCCTGCAACTCTTTTCTAATAGATTTAAATTTAGAAAAATTTACAAATTCACACTAAAATACGCAGCATTCCTAAAAGAGTAGGAATATTATTAAGGACTGACATAAAATGACCTATGTACCTTTTCAATTGTACATGAGAAAGTAAAAGTTAGGGGCTTAACTCCCTGTTTTTTTTAAACTAGTGGTTGTGCAGAAGTAAGAAACAGAATTTCATGTAGCTCATCCTTTGCTAGTATAGCAATACGAGTTTGCAAAAATCAGAAGGGATTAGGTTCCTTGGGTTCACATAGCATTCTTTTTCATTACAAGAAGAGTTACACACCAGGCTGGATCCCCAAGTCAGCACTACTTCTAGAAACAATGGAAACAGTAACTAAGGGTAGTCCTCAGAGTCTGAATAAAATAACAGTACTGAAACTGTTACTAGTTTAGATCGGCTTTCCGCATCAGCAGTCATTCTGGTAAGCAGTTTGAGTATTCTGGTGAAATCTCAGAGGTGAAAGAATCAGGAGCAGCAGCCCCATTAAACTTTGCTAGAGGCTTTCACAAGCACCAGCTTCTTTTTTTGTCATTCAGATAATGCAGCTCTGATAGCTGTGTACATTTTCTGATAGAAGAAAAGACGGTGATTACATTTTCTGTTTTCCCTCTTCAGAAATAGTTCTGTTGTGAATGACCCTGTATGATGAATAGGAGAAATTCAGTCTGCAGTTCTGGTGCTACAAAAGGACCTGCTGGGAATTTAAATGTGTGTTTTCCAAGTCCTCAGAAAGGTCACTGAGGGTCTCCATTATGTGCAATGTAGAACCTGCTATGATTTTTTTTGTATCTTAGTTGTTGGAGAATGGCTCGAAGAGCGAGATCATGGCTTTTTAGAAATGCTGCACGTAAGCAGGGCATGAGCTGAACAACAGGCCTGAGTGAAAAGTACCGAGGGGAGTATCGAGGAGTTGTTCAACGATACTGATAGCGCAGATGGCCAAGGACATTGCGGCCTTGGCGTTCTCAGTAAATAACTGTGAGAACTAAGCTTAAGCAGAAACCGCAAGTAGGAGGAACATGCAAATTGTAACTTTTAGGCTAAACCAATAACTGCTTGCCTAGTAAGCATAATTATTGAGCTCTGTATATATTGGGGCTATCCAAGGCAATAAACCGACGCTTGCTCTATCATTCACACTGAATCGGCTGCTTGCTTCCTCCACTCATCGCACTTAGTTTCATATTGTAACTTAATCTGATGGCCTCCAGTATACAGCTGAGTGGAAATCTTTGTAATTATTTCCTGGATTGTGGAAGGTCTGCTTGACCTCCAGACAACAGATGTGTGCTAGACGTCTCAGTGCAGCAATACGGTTTACACACATGAGAGAAAATTTGCTTCATTTCAGCATTTTCTGTAAGGATTTGTATCTTCTTGTGGTGACTTTAGGGATAAAGTTATGCTAAGATACAAGCATCATCTGGAGTGGGCATTAGTAATAGCAGTCCTTTGCTTTCTGTAGTGTGTTTCTTCTGGGGATCTTCATGGGTTTATAAATACTCTTTAGGACAAACACCTCACTTATGAATGTGATCACTATTGTCAGAGTAATATTACAAATGGGGCACCAAAACTTAAAAGTCCTTGTCTCTGAGATGGAGAGACATGGACTTCATGGATGGACCACTTGATGGATAAAGAACTGGCTAGAAGGTTGCACTCAAAGCATTGTGATCAATGGCTTGAAGTCCAGGTCAAGACCAGTGACAGATGGTGTTCCTCAGGAGTCTGTTCTGGGTCCAGTGCTGTTTAACATCTTTGTTGGTGACATGACAATGGCACCGAGTGCACTCTCAGCGAGCTTGCTGTTGAAATCCCAATCCAGAAATATATGTTGCATAAGATATGAGTTCAGTTTTAGTTCTTTTAGGGGAGGGAGGGGGAAGGAGGGGGTGCTGCTTTGGTGGTGAAAGGGGTGAGAGGTGTTTTCTTTAAGAAAACAGCCAAACCCTCTAAGCATAGAATTTTGTGAAACAGATAAAAAAAAGATGTATAATTCAGCCAGAAAGGAACATAATGACACTGAGAGACAGTAAAATATGTATTTCTTTGTGACAATCTTGGTACAGAAAGTATAGAAAGCAGCTAGAGAGGTTAGAATAGTCTACTGCAGTCCTGTGCTAAGTACCATGTGAATAAGAACAGGATGAGAAAAAAACTGGTGTGAACATCAAAAAAAAGTATCCATGATCATTTTAAAGGAAAGAAGGGAGAACAACAAAGTAGAGAAAGGAGATTTCAAGAAAGCAGATTTCAACAAACTAAGGATATTGAAAGATCATGTTGTGTAAGGGAAGTTGTAAGTAATAAAGGAATTAAATATTTCCTGATGAAGAACAGACTATTCAGAATTGAGTGATACAAATGCAAGAAAATAAGAGACAATTATACCAAGAAATCATGTGGTTAAATCTTATACATTGATCTCAAACATGTGAGCCGTACAGGAAATGAAAAGAGTGCGAGATTACTAGGATTAGTACAAAGGAATGTGTAAGTATATGGGCAGAAATCAAAAAGGTCAAGACACACAAAAAGTGATATTTTAGAGGAAAAAAACCCTTTTATAATGAAGAAGTTTAAATTCATCATTTTTTATGATGAACATTACAGTTTCTGACTATTGAGTTTATACTTGAATTGTGCAACAAATAAGTGAGAGTGAGGAACTATTTAATATGCTGTTGAGAGAAAACTAGTAATGCAAGATGTCTTAGGCCAAAACATCTAATGCCTTTTGTGTTTCAGTATTCACTGAAGAGGCCTGCTGTAATCAAGTGGCTAATAAAATTATTACAAAAAAAACAAAATACCAAGATTTTACAATCTGATAAAATGGACTCTACATTAATTAGAGCTATTTAAAGCTGTCAGCAGACATCTATTAGAGCCTGGAGATGCTTACTATATATATAGGAGATTGAAAAAGGAGAACTGTAGAGCTTAAAGAAAAAGGAAGAAGCCAGGGATTTATACATCTGTCAACGCAACTTCAAGTTCTAAAAAAATACTAGAACAAATCATAGAATCACAGAATATCTTTGGTTTTAAGAGACCTTTGAGATCATCAAGTCCAAGCTTTCACCAAGCACTGCAAGGTCAGCCCTAATCCATGTGCCTCAGGAACACATCTATCTGCCTTTTAAATACCTCTAGGGATGGGGACTCCACCACTGTCCTGGACAACCTATTCCAATGTTTGATAATCCTTTCGGTGAAGAAATTCTTCCTAACATCCAGCCTAAACCTCCCCTGGCACAGCTTGCAACATTTCAACCAGTTCTATAGGGTGCTACCAGGAAGAAGCAGCAGTCCCCCTCCTTGCTACAACCTCCTTTCAGCTAATTGTAGAGAGCAAAATAAGGTCTCCTCTCAGCCCCCTTTCCTCCAGATTAAACAGCCCCATTTCCCTCAGCTGCTCTCTTAGGACTTGCACTCCAGAGCCTTTGCCAACCTTCTTGCCCTTCTTTGGACATGTTACATCACTTCAATGCCTTTCTTATACTGAAAAAAACCTGAAAGCAGTACTTGAGGTGTTGTCACACCAGTGCTGACTATAGAAGAACAATCACCTCCCTCCTCCTCTGGCCCCACTGTTTCTGATACAAGCCAGGATGCCTTCTCAGCCACCTGAGCACACTGCTGGATCATACTGAAGTGACTGTCAGTCAGTACTCCCTGGTCCTTTGCTGACATGCAGCTTTACAAGCACACATCCCCAAGCCTGTAACCTTCCGTGCAGCTGTAATGATGCATCCATCATTCATCCATTCCATGGCATTGTAATGATCCAAGTACAAGACCTGGCACTTGCCTGTGTGAACTTTGTGCCGTTGGCCTCAGCCCATTGACCCAGACTGCCCAGACCCCTCTGTAAGAGCCTCTGTACCTTCAAGCACATCAACGCACCCACCTAAGTCATTGTCACCTGCAATCTGAGCGTGCACTGAGTCCCCTCATCCAAATCTTTAATGAAGATATTAAAGAGAACAGACCCCAGGACTGTTGGTAAATGATGGAGGGTGGCTTGGTGATTCCTTCTGCCAGCTCCCTCAGCTCCCTTGACTAGATTCCATCCAGTCCTATGGGCTTGTGCACACCTCAGTGGCACAACAGGTTACTACTGATCATCTCCTCTTGGACTATGGGGGCTGCACTCAGTTCCAATCCCTGCCTTCAGGTTCAGGAGGCTGGGAACTCAGGGATCTAGTATACAACTGGTATTGCTGTTGAAGTCTGAGGCAAAGGAGGCACTTGGTAGCTCAGCTTCTTCCTTGTCCTTGGTCACTAGGTTTCCCCCCCACATCCAGTAGAGGATTGGGATTCTTAGCTTTTACTGTTAACATATGTATACAAATATTTTTTACTGTCTGCCATGGTCTGGACAGTTGAAGTTCTAGCTGAGCTTTGGCCGTTCTAATCTTCTCTCTGGGTGTTTCAGTTGCTTTTTTTGGGCTTACAGGGCTGTGAAAATGCAAGCAGTAATAGATGTTGTGTACCTCCACCTGAACAACGTTTCCAACCAGCTTTACATGTCACACACGTCACCCATATTTGTATAATTGAAGCAGAAAAGCTAGATGTGAACACTGTGATGGTACCATTAGTGTAAAATCACTCACAAAGCACAATGAGACAATAGTTAGCAGCAGTAGCAAAAGAGCAAAGAAATCAGCACTGGAAAGATGCATCAACTGGTTTGAACAAGCACCTACCCTGTGTCTTACACTGTCTGGTATTTTCAGTAGTGGTTTGGGGGTGGAACACTGAGTATGTTTATTCCATTTACAGACAGCAGTAAGCTGGTCACAGCAAGCTGGTGGAGGGAATTTGAATTCAAAATGGTCGTGGCCACTTTGTTCTCCAGTCTGGAAGATCAGATGTAGTTCAATATCCATGTGCTCTAAGAAATGTGTGGCCAGTAGGTCTAAAGAGGTCTAGAGAGATTGTCCTCCCCCCTCACCCCTTGGTGAGGCCACATTTGGAGTACTATGTCCAGTTCTGGGCTCCCCAGTTGAAGACTAGAGACAAAATAGTGGCGAGAGTCCAGCAGAGGGCAATGAAGACAACTGGGGACTAGAGCATTTCTCTTGTGAGGCAAGGTGGAAAGAGCTGGGACCGTTTAGCCTTGAGAAGACTGAGAGGAGCCCTGATCGAGCCTGTAACTATCTGCAGGGTGGCTGTAAGGAGGATGGTGCCAGGCTGTTTGCAGTTGTGCCCAGGGACAAGACAAAAGCACTGGGCACAAGTTGAAACACAGGAAGCTTCATTTAGAAAAAAGAGCAAGCTTCTTTCTGGCTGAGTCCCAAAGCCCTGGCACAGGCTGCTCAGAGAGGCTGTGAGATATTCAAACCCCACCTGGGTGCAGCCCTGTGCACTGGGCAGCCCTGCTTGGGTGGGGTGGGGGGGGTGAAGAGGGGTTGGACTGGATGATCTCGTGAGATCCCTGGACAATTCTGTGATTCTGTGAATACTAAGAAGTGAGAAGTTTCACATTTAGGTGGGATTCATCAGCTTCAACAGCTTGAAATAGGAAATACCTGTCTAGATCTTTATGATAGGATCTGGGAAATAGAGTAGGTCTCCCTTGGATCCAAATCCAGAAACACAGTGTGTAAGATACAGGAAATTATGGTAATCAGCATCAGTAACATCTCAGTTATTATTATTAATGGCATTTATCATTACACTCCACAAAGGGGGGACTGTAATTTATGAAGAATGTGTGAAGAACTAGAGTGGTGTTTAGCCTATATGAAAAAACATTTAAGATGAATCATGTCAGATATGTCTTCTGGGGTACTTCAGAAAGAAAGAAAATCAAATTTGAAGATGAACTCCTGAGCTCTCTAAACTATCACAGTGGCTTCAGAGGTATTATCTAGCTTAAATATGATTTTTATTGAATAGATTTTCAAAAGAGTAATATAAAACCAGGTTCTTGACTTTGAATAGTTTATGACAAGAAGAAGAGTGTTAGATTTCAGACATTTATTGAAAACAGTTGTCTTTGACTTCCCTTAGAAATGACTCATTTTCCTGGCCTTTCTTTCTAGAGAATGTATTTCCTAAATTCGTTGAGGCATCAGTAACCACTGGAATAGTTAACATTTGCTTCACGATCAGCTATAAATATGCCTGCTGATGTTATTATGGACAGACAAATTTAAGTGATGTGTTGTTACAGGTGAATGGTCCAGTTAGTCTAGATGAAAGAAGCTTTATTGCTTGATATAGAATCCAAGATTTTCACTAAACAGATTCATTGACTGTTAGAGCATCTTCTCTTTTCTTTGTTCATACTACAGAACTTGCTCTCCTTCAATTTACCAGACAAACTGTCCACTTGTACTCACTGAAACCCACTGAACAGTTCCTTAGAGCAGCCTTCCAGTACCTGAAGGGACTACAGGAAAGCTGGAGAGGGAACTCCAGTAATAGGACAAGGGGGATGGTTTCTAGCCAAAAGAGAAGAGATTCAGATTGGATCTTGGGAAGAAATTCCTTACTATGAGGATGGTGAAATGCTGGAACAAGTTGCCTAAACAAGTAGTGGTTGCACTCTCCTTGGAAGTGTTCAAGGCCAGTTTAGACAAGGCTCTGGGAAACCTGGTCTAGTGAGAGGTATCCCCCCACAAGTGGTTTGAGACTAGATGATCTCTCAGGTCCCTTCCAACCTAAGCCGTTCTATGATTCTGACTCTGTGTCAGGTATAACACACATACACTTCTTCCTGGTTCACTCTGCGTTTAAATTGTCCCACTGGGAGAAAAAAGAGATGTAGCTCCTACATGCTGTTTGAACTAATAGCTATGATTTGTTAGGCTGCTAGAAAGAACAGATGAGAACTCTCTTCTTAAAAGGAGGATAGCATGAGTGGAATGGAGAAGGAGGTACATTCCTCCCACAAAAGAGAGGAACAAATTGAAAAAACCCTATAAACCAAAGTGGCTATCTTGGTTTCCCTATAGCTTCTAGTCTTGCTTTTCAAGAGAGTTGCTGTTTTAAAAAGTGTACTGGCCACATCTACATGAGGTTACAAGGTTGTTTCCAGGCTTGAAAGACTAAGTTCTAAAACTAACAACTGTGACCCTTCTGTCCCCCTGAGGGAAAGGCTTTAAACACCATGTGTCATAATTAATATTAAATATCACTCATAATAATTTATAAACAACAAGATGTGATAAATATTAATGTCTCAGTGCAACATCTTAGAAATTGCTCTCTGCAAAACAGCATGATGGCGATGATTATACATTTATCTGGACAATAATTTAAATGCATCCAAACCCTCACACACAGAAAAGCGTGTAACAGTACTACACAGCAGTTCAGGAACTGACTAATTATATAAAGCCCAGTTCAAAATTTAGGGGGGATGTAGTCTGTAAGTTGGTAGCTAATCACAAAGCTGTAGTTAGCACCTCAATTCTCAAGGAAGATGCTACTGATCTTTAATAAAATCAAACAAAGAACTTGAGTTTATACTTCATCAATAAAACAGCATGTCTGAATCATAACTTCAGAATCAATATCATGCATTGGTTCAGTCTTGGAACACAGAACTACAGGCACAAGAACATGCACACTTCCCATCTTTCAGAAGTTACTGCCAAGGCCTCTACAATGACAGGGGATTTGTTAGGTGAAATACACTCAAATAATCCTAAAGTGAACCACTTTACCAACCCCTGGGAAAGGCGCCTTCTGCTCCACTGCATTTCCCAAGAAGATCCTTGCCAACTTGACCACTAAAAAAAATCATTTCTGACCTGAAATCTGAAAATCCTATCAAGGCTGTGATCAAAGACAAAGCTTATCAAAACTTATCAGAGAAAGATGAGTGAGAGAAAAGCATGTCAAATGTGAGATTACCAAATAGAGAACTTTTTTCAACTCATCTTTAGGCAAAGAATGGAAACTCTGGAGCACAGGATACATAAATTAAACTCACCAATTAAATAAACCAGTTACTACTGAAAGCTCATGATCCAGCAAGGGATGAAGAACTTCATCTAGTGTGTGGGTCTGGGTGGGCACAATTTCTCTGAAAATGCTGTGGGCGACAGTGTCAAATGCCTTACTAAAGTCAAGATGTCCACAGCCTTTCCTTCATCCAGCAAGTGTGTCATCCTTTTGTAGAAAGAGGTCAGGTTTGTTAAATAGGACCTGCCCTTCATAACCTCCTGCTGACTAGGTCTGATCACCTGGTTATCCTGCGAGTGATGCATAATGGAACACAGGATGACCTGCTCCATCAGTTTTCCTGGCACTAAAGTCAAACTAATAGTCTCACAGCACTTCAACAGCAACGTCCTTTCAGAGCATTCTCAGATCATCTTTGAAAACCACAATATGACAGATCAATTTGACTGCACCTTAAAAAAAATTAATAAAAAAATAAAGGCAAAGGCTTGAACTTGATAGAAAGTTGCAATATACTTTTCTTCTAAAACTGCCACCTTCAGTGTATCACCAAATGAGCAATCTACAAATGATTGAAGCACTCTGTGTTGTATAACTCAGATTTAGTTTTCTGTTTTCATATTATATACTGCAGGTGAAGAGACAGAAGAAAAAAAAGTAAAGGAACATCTAACAGAATCAACTTAGACTTTACAGCAGATGAATCGTTGCACATGAGAAATGGATACAAGCATCTATAAGAAAAAGATGAGTTCCTGCTTAATGCTATTGATTTTGTGTTTGAAAAGGAAGGCAGAGGATATTATGTCTGGGTTGGTACAGAAGTTGCAGACCATTCAAAAGAAAAGAATAAAAGGGATCTTTTGCATTTGTTCTAATGATGAAAATAAGAACAAAGCTATTAAAAATAACTTTCAGCATTTATATATACTTGTTCAATATACATTGAATATACAATAGTGAAAGTGTAGCTTCTGACACCATCATAGTGCACACCTGGGGACTTCAAATACTTTCCTGCAACTATCACTCTCATGTTTGCTTAAGAGCAAACATTCCTTTCCAGCAATCAGAGAAACTCCATGGAGAGTTGCTGCCCTGATTTTTATTTACAGTAAGATCATAGAATCATAGAAGGTGTTGAGCTGGAAAGGACCTTTAGTCATCTAGTCCAACCCCTCTGCAGTGACCAGGGACATCTTTAACTAGATCAGGTTGCTCAGAGCTCCATCAAGCCTGACTTGAATGCCTGCAAGGATGGAGCTTCCACCACCTCTATGGGCAACCTGTTCTAGCGTTCTACCAGCCTCACTGTAAATACATTCTAACATTCAATCTAAATCTACCCTGCTCTATTTTAAAGCCATTGCCCCTCATCCTGTTGCTACACAGTCTTGTAAACAGTCCCTCTCCAACTTCCCTGTAGTCCCTTCAAGTACTGGAAGGCAGCTATAAGGTCTCCCTGGTGCCTTCTCTTCTGCAGGCTGAACAACCTCAACTCTTTGTACCTGTCCTCACAGGTGCTCCAGCCCTTTGATTGTGGCCCTGTTCCAACAAGTCCATATCCTTGACAGCTGGACACAGTACTCCAGGTAAGGTCTTACCAGAGCAGAGTAGAGGAGCAGCTCAGCATGCGGAAGGGGCAGCCTTCTTCTGATGCAGGCCAGGATACGATTGGTCTTCTGGACAGTAAGCATGCATCGATGGCTCATTTCCAGCTTCTTGTCTAACAACACCCCCAAGTCCCTCTCTGATGGGCTGCTCTCTAGCACATTATCCCCCAGCCTGTACTAATAGTGAGGATTGCTCCAACCTAGGTGCAGGGCCTTACGTTTGGCTTTATTGAACCTCATGAGGCTCACATGGACCTACTTCTCCACCTGGTCCACATCACTCTGGATGACATCTGGTTCCATCCATGCAGTATTATGTCACCCTGTTGTCAAAGGAAATAAAATCTGAAAGGCCTCCATACTTTCATGAGAAATAACACAAACATTTAAACCACAACAGACTTTACTGTCTTTGTTTTGCAGAGATTTTACATTCACGCAAGCTATTACATTGTGATTTGGAGGGATATAAATCTTACAGACATAGAAGTCCGCTGTCCCAATCAGAGTGAAAAAATGGTACATTGAATTAACAGCTAGAACCACACAGGGAGAAAAATACATTCTTTGATTATTATTGACGTTTCTTTATAAATGTTATTTAGCCAGCATCACGGACTATTAATACAACTGATGGATTTTGGTCTAAATTAGAAAAAAGTAGCAGAAACATGGTAGGTAGGCTCCAAGACTACTTTTCTTCTTTCTTTTAAAATTTCCAAGCTTTGTACATGACATGTATGAGCAAGAATTACATCACAACATATATAATATATATAAACATATATAACATATATAAATATAAACATAAATATATATAACATATATAAACACAACAATTTGGGTATAGAATCAGAGCAGATAGATACTCGAATTCAGATTAATTTGATTGGACTGTTAATCTCTAAATAATCACTGTTTTTTAAATATTCTGTACCAGCTTGTGAGAGTCTGGCAGCTAAATCCACTGAGCACTCTTTGTCTCCTTTCCCTGGTGGGTCTTTCTAAAGGGCAATGGTTCATTTTAAAAAACTCTCTGAATGGACCAGCATGGGCCATGATTTTTCCAGACAATGTTCTTCTGGAGTGCTTGGAACCAGCAAGAAAGCTGGTAAAACCTTTTTCTTTGTATCTTAAATTTCTGTTCCTTGCCAGGAGGCAGAAAGGAGAAAGAAATCAAGCTACCTGACAAACAAAGAAATGGGCCGGGAAGGATAACCATAGGTCAGACAGGAAGACATGATTTGTCAAGGTATGAGAAGAACAACACAAACAATAATCAGTAAACAAAAATGGAGGAAAAGAAATCTTTAAATTAACAGAACACTCAGAACCTGAGTCCTAGTGTTATTTTGCTATGGTAAATCTAGCAAAGTGTATCCCATTCCGCTCTACACTCTGACCTGTGTTGCAGTTTACCATTTATGCTGGTGATTTTGTCAGTGCAGTCTGACTGTGGCAGTGGTGTGTACTATGAATTTAAAGAATACAGCCTGATAGAACCATAAGGAATGAATCTAAAGAATAGTATATTATAGATTCATAGAATGGTTCAGGTTGGAAGGGACCTTAAAGATAATCTAGTTCAAACCCCCCTGCCATGAGCATGGACACCCGCTGCTAGACCACATTGCTCAAGGCCCCATCCAGTCTTGTCTTGAACACTTCCAGGCAGGGGGCATCCACAAACTCCCTGGACAACTTGTTCCAGTGTCTCATCACCCTCATTGTGAGGAATTTCCTCCTGACCTCCAGTCTAAACCTACCCTCTCCAATCTTGAAACCATTACCCCTGGTCCTACCACTCCAAGCCCTTGTAAACAGTCCCTCCCCAGCTTTCCTGCAGGCCTCCTTCTGTGGGAGATAAATGGAACAGCGTAACGATTAATGTAATCAGAAGCTGACCACTTTATTCACTTTGACAGTGTCTTTTAAACCCCTTTACATTTTTCTATTAATAATTCCTACCATGATTGATACACATATATGCATCACAGATAATTAGTTCACTTATGATTGGTTAATACATGTCCACAAGACAGCCATGCAGCCTCACAATACTCTTTGAGTTCTGCTATTCATGTCCAGGAGTTGTTTTTCTTTCTTCTTTTGCAACCCAGATTGTTCCTTCTTGTAACTTTCCAGGCCATTGAGCCTGTTCAAGGTTAACTACAGACTGTGATCAACACAAAAGTAGTTTGGATTGCTCACATATCATTTCAAATGATCACCCACACCCTTCAGGTACTGAAAGGCTGCTATAAGAGCTCCCTGGAGTGTCCTCTTCTCCAGGCTGAACAACCCCAACTCTCTCAGCCTGTCCCCATAGGAGAGGTGCTCCAGCCCTACAGTCATCCTCATGACCCTCCTCTGGACACGTTCCAACAGTTCAATATCCTTTCTGTGTTGGGGGCTCCAGAACTGGACACAGTACTCCAGGCGGGGTCTCACAAGAGCAGATTAGAGAGGAAGGATCACCTCCCTCAACCTACTGTTCACACTTCTTTTCATGCAGCCCAAGATTCAGTTGGCTTTCTGGACCACAAACAAACATTGCTGGCTCATGTTGAGTTTTTCATTGACCAACACCCCAAAGTCCTTCTTCTCAATGCTGCTTTCAATCTGTTCACCATCCAGCCTGTATTTGTGCCTGGGATTGCCTCGGCCCATGTGCAGGACCTTGCACTTGGCCTTGTTGAATCTCAGGAGGTTGGCACTGGCCTACTTCTCAAGCCTGTCCAGGTCCCTCTGGATGGGATCCCTTCCCTTCAGTGTGATATCAACAAAGATGCATCTGGAATTTTGATTCACCCCCAATTAATTATTTATTCCATGAAACTGAAAGAGAATGAAGGTTGTGTTTTCTACATTCTAGAGGGTAAACACACTGACCCAAGTAATTATAGATCTGTTAGCCTGGAATAGATCCATGACAATATAATGAGAAGTTATTAAGGATTTATTAAAAATAAAGGAAAAAGATGAATTGAAATATAATGAATGCCAGTCAAAGTAGATTTGCAGAAAATATGTCCAGTCAAATAAGTTTGATTGAGACTTATATTAACTAATTTATAGAAACAATATATACAGATTCTTATAAGACAGTTGAATTGGTACTAAAAAACCCTCCATTCTAATTCAAGAATGATCCCTATGTAGTGTCATTAAGGCATGTGCTGCTTGGAACACAAAAAGTAGTTGGCAATAGAGAGTTGTTGTGAATGGAGTCTATTTTGCACAGTGATTGGTATTAATGCTATTAGTAGGCTACTGGAAGTTTAATACTGGAAGTATTATTTGTGGTGCTTTTATGTCACCTTAGCAACTCACCCAGCTTGTTCTCATGAAATTTGCAAGTAACAAATATTTGGGAAGCATTGCTAATATTAAGGAGGATCTGCCTGTATATGATATGAAGAATAAGATGATTGGCAATAGGAATCATCACAATCATTGCTAAGACACTCTCCATCGTGCTTTCTAAGTCCTGGGAATCAGGAGAGGTGCCTAGAGACTGAAGGTTAGCAAATGTCACTCCAATCTTCAAGAAGAAGAGGCCAGAGGTAACTATAGTCCAGTCAGCCTTACCTCTATCCCAGGAAAGGTGATGGAAAAATTTGTCCTGGATGCTGTCTCTAGGCACATCAGGGACAAGAGGGTCATTAGGGACAGTCAGTATGGCTTCACCAAGGGGAAGTCATGATGACCAACCTGACAGCCTTTTATGAGGGCATAACCAGGTGGATAGATGATGGCAGAGCAGTGGATGTGGTCTACCTTGACTTCAGTAAGGCATTGGACACAGTCTCACATAGCATCCTTGCGGCCAAACTGAGGCAGTGTGACTGGATGACTGGGTAGTGAGGTTGATTGTGAACTGGCTGCAGGACAGAAGCCAGAGAGTACTGGTTAATGGGACAGAGTCTTGTTGGAGGCCTGTGTCTAGTGGGGTCCCCCAAGGATCAGTACCGGGACCAGTCCTCTTCAATCTATTCATTAATGACTTGGATGAGAGATTAGGGTGCACAAATCTGGGTGGTGTCACCGACACCCCAGCAGACTGTGCTGCCATTCAGCGAGACCTGGACAGGCTAGAGAGCTGGGCAGAGATAAATTGAATGAGGTACAACAAGGGTCATTGTAGAGTCTTGCATCTGGGCAAGAACAACTAGGCTGTTCTTTGGGAACAGGAAAGGGTTAGTAGAAGATGTGACAGTTGTAGGCCATCCTGGGCCTACATGACCTCAAAGAAGGGAGGGAATAGAAACAGGTTCATGCTCAGGGAAGTAGGAGAACCCCCTCACACACCTTCCCAGTTACTCTTGCAGAACAGGTGTGGAGTCCTGCAGGACTGGAAAGGACAATGATTCACACAGGCCAGAAGTGCCAGAAAGACTGAGTTGCCATAGACCTGGCATCACAACTGTCTCCAAAAAGAAAAGCAGATGAGTCATTGTTGTGGGCCACTCTCTACTGAGGGTGACAGTGGAGCCAATATGCTGTCCTGACCCACTTCACAGGGAAATCTCTTGCCTCACTGGGGCACAGGTTTGTGAAGTGTTCCCACCATAGTAAACCCCTCTGATCATTTTAGTATTTTGGGTGAGTAGTGGTGAAGTAGATAGAAGGAGTCAATTAAAAGATACTTTTGAGCCTTGGGACAGCTGCTTAAGGGATCAAGAGTGCAGGTTCTGTTCTCCTCTATCCCTTCAGTGGCAATCATAAAGGAGGAAACTGACCAGAAGAGGCAACAGGTCAACTCATGGCTCTGGGACTGGCAGAGCTTTGGGTTTTTTGATCATGGGCTGCTATATGAGACACCTGGCCTGCTGGTGGCAGTTGGGATGCAACTGTTTCAGAAGAGGAAAAGGATTTTGGGACAGGAGTTAACAGGGCTCACTGAAAGGGTTTTAAACTAAAAATGAAGGGGGAAGGGGAGATAGCTGTGCCTTTTAGGAATAAGCCCAAAGGAAGCATGCCATGACTTACAGGATGGTGGACTAGCAATGACTCTAGCTCTGCTATCTCATTTGAGGAGATGAATAGATGTTTAGAAATCATGGAAGCATTGGAGAAGGGTCTGGTAGTAAATAGGGCCCACACTCACAAAAAGGAGCTGGAATGATTAGGTCATTTGAAGCGCAGCTATCCCAGTGCACACAGTATGAGCAACAAACAGGGGGAGCTTGAAGCCATGATGCAACAGAAAAACTATGACACAGTAGCTATTACAGAAACGTGGTGGGATGCCTCACACAAGAGTAGAGCAACAATTGATGGTTACAAGCTTTATAGGAGGGATAAACAAATAAGGAGAGGCAGTGAGATAGCCCTATATGTTAAGGAATGCTATGATAGCTCAGAAATCAAGTATAGTGATGATGGAGTCGAGAGTGTTTGGATTAGATTAAAGGCTAGTAAAGCTGATAATGCTGTGGGAGCCTGCTATAGACCTCCCAATCAGAGCAGTGAGGTGGATGAAGCTTTCTCTAAGCAATTGGGAGAAATCTCACAGTCATTTGGCATTGTTCCTGTGGGGGACTTTAACCTTCCAGGTATCCACTAGGAATACAGCACAGTGGAGAGGGAATAATCCAGGAGATTCCTGGAATGTGTGGAGGATAACTTTTTCACACACGCAGTAAGTGAACCAACCAGGTAAGGGACTCTGCTGAACCTCCTATTTGTGAACAGAGAATAACTTGTGGAGGATGTGGCAGCTGGAAGCCATCTGGAGAACAGGAATCATGAAATTCTTGATTATTAGAAATCCTAGAAGGGGAGACAGCAAAGGTGTCACTTGGGACTTCCAAAAGGATCCTTCCAAAAGGATCATTACAATGCCATGGAATGGATGAATGATGGATGCATCATTACAGCTGCACGGAAGGTTACAGGCTTGGGGATGTGTGCTTGTAAAGCTGCATGTCAGCAAAGGACCAGGGAGTACTGACTGACAGTCACTTCAGTATGATCCAGCAGTGTGCTCAGGTGGCTGAGAAGGCAAATGGTATCCTGGCTTGTATCAGAAACAGTGGGGCCAGAGGAGGAGGAAGGTGATTGTTCTTCTATAGTCAGCACTGGTGTGACAACACCTCAAGTACTGCTTTCAGGTTTTTTTCAGTATAAGAAAGGCATTGAAGTGATGTAACATGTCCAAAGAAGGGCAAGAAGGTTGGCAAAGGCTCTGGAGTGCAAGTCCTAAGAGAGCAGCTGAGGGAAATGGGGCTGTTTAATCTGGAGGAAAGGGGGCTGAGAGGAGACCTTATTTTGCTCTCTACAATTAGCTGAAAGGAGGTTGTAGCAAGGAGGGGGACTGCTGCTTCTTCCTGGTAGCACCCTATAGAGCTGGTTGAAATGTTGCAAGCTGTGCCAGGGGAGGTTTAGGCTGGATGTTAGGAAGAATTTCTTCACCGAAAGGATTATCAAACATTGGAATAGGTTGTCCAGGACAGTGGTGGAGTCCCCATCCCTAGAGGTATTTAAAAGGCAGATAGATGTGTTCCTGAGGCACATGGATTAGGGCTGACCTTGCAGTGCTTGGTGAAAGCTTGGACTTGATGATCTCAAAGGTCTCTTAAAACCAAAGATATTCTGTGATTCTATGATTTGTTCTAGTATTTTTTTAGAACTTGAAGTTACGTTGACAGATGTATAAATCCCTGGCTTCTTCCTTTTTCTTTAAGCTCTACAGTTCTCCTTTTTCAATCTCCTATATCCTTAGTAAGCATCTCCAGGCTCTAATAGAAGTCTGCTGACAGCTTTAAATAGCTCTACTTAATGTAGAGTCCATTTTATCAGATTGTAAAATCTTGGTCTTTTGTTTGTTTCGTAATAATTTTATTAGCCACTTGATTACAGCAGGCCTCTTCAGTGAATACTCAAACACAAAAGGCATTAGAAGAAACACAGAATCATTGAGGTTGTAAGAGACCTCAAAGATTATCTAGTCCAACTCCTTGGCCACTCAATTATGTTTTCAAGCAACAGAACTACAGGTTTTTTGACCATCTCCAGTGGCTGTGACTCTACCACTTCTCTGTGCAGCCTGTTCCAATATCTCTCCACTTTTTCAATGATTAAATATAAGAGACTTGATCTAGGTGATCCTGCTCTGGCAGGGAGATTCGACTAGATGATCTTTTGAGGTCTCTTCCAATCCCTAACATTCTGTGATTAATATGACAGATATCTAAAGCCAGAGAGGAGGCACTTCTGTTTCTCTCCTGATGATGATTCTTTGTCTTGGCTTTTCTTTGTCTGATTTGGTTTGATAGGCTCAAAAAGACAGTGATTCTCTCAAAAAACAGAACCCAAACCACATAGGTCTTATTCCCTTATGCTCCTGGTAACTCTAAAGTAAAAATCCTTGAAGATAATTACTTATCCATGGTGAAAATGTGAATGATAGAAGACATGACATTGCCAAGGTGAAGAGTTTCAATTCCTATATTTTTTCTCCAAACACATGCACTGATTATATACTCAAACTGCATCTCTGCCATTTGGGCAAATACCTCAGTAGAAGAGAATTCTGCATGCTTTACTACAGTAGAGTAATAGATCATTTGAACTTCAGGATGGATTTGGATCACTAGGCCTTTGAATCATTTCCATCTATATATAGCTCAGTAAGACAAAAATGTCATTGGACTATCATTACATGTGTGTAAATGGTTTTATCTTATCTTTGTTTTTAACGTCTGCAGGTGCATTATTTATCTAGAGAACTTAATCATTAGAGATCACTTTTACAGCAGGTTAGTTCATGCCTTCTGTGAAACTTACCACTTGAACAATTGCTGTCAAAATAGGACTTTCTTTTGTACCATTTCAGGTTTCTTCTGCATGGCCACAGAAGGGGGTGTCAAAAGTGCTCTAGTTCACTTGTGCTTGGACAGTTTCTAAAATGTAGTGTGTCTATGAGATCAAGCTATTAACACGAGAGAATATCAGGTTGTATTGTTTTGTTAATTTTATACAGAAGAGTGAGATGTTGTTTGGGTGTGATCCATATCAGAACAAGAGACTACAGAATAAGCATTTGAACTTTGGACTTGGTGCATTTTACATCAGCACATGAAACACTCAATCCAATACTGACCAAATATACTTGATGGATATACCCTTATGTTAGTGTGCTCCAAAATATCATGATTGGTAAGGTCTATCCAATTAAAAATGATTCTCTGGAGGAAAGTGCTAACGGTGAATAAATTTCCACTGGCCTACAATTTTCTGGTACCCATGCTATAACTCTCTTTTGTGCAGTAGACAAGGCAGAAAAGATTTAATTCTAACCCGTGATTTTACTTTTCAGCTTAGTCTCTTCATAGTAACCGCCCTTTCTGGGGTTAACAGTAGCTTTTTTAGACAGTGTCTGCTTCTACAAGTGATAACATTTTGTGCTTACAGTTACTAACCATGATTGGTTGGCAGAAAGGTTTTTGCTTAAACCCGCTCCTGTAGAAACGAAGGTCTCTGCCAAATCTTGTGTACCACAACTGGGAGAGCAGTGAGAGATCACTCCTGCTGGGAGGAGCAGACAGGATAAGAGATCCTAAACTGACCGACAAGGTATTCCATCCCATTTATTTGGTATAAAGGATCACAAGGTTCAATCTCTTTTCTTCAATGTCCAGCGTCCAAGGAGGACTCTGTTCTGCCTTCAATACCAATCATGTAATTCTGAATCCATTTCCAGAATCTGGCTACTGTATGTGGTTCCCATCTGTCCCTCAGTCCGGTCTGGAACTTCCCCTGTGTTTCCCACAGCACCAGTGATGAAGTGATTTAATTGCCATCAGGGAGGTTGGGTTCACTGTTGGTTTTGTATATACCTAATTTTATAGTTACTATTTTCATTAAGCATTTCTGGGTTTCTTTTCCAATCCAATAGTCTTACTCCCTTTTTCTTCCCCTTTGAGGAGGGAGCAGGGTTAATAGAGAACATTTGTCACTCATCTAGTAGCCCACACACACATAAAGCATGAGAGCTTATTCAGACAGCATCTCTGGTTCCAGAACAATCCACTTTTCCGTTTCATGCCCAGAACAGTCCCTACAAATTGTGAGATCCACAGCATCATTGCAAATCACAGAATGATTTAAGTTGAAGGGGACCTCAGAGATCTAGTCCTAAGTCTCTGCCATGAGCAGGAACACCTCTCACTAGACCAGGCTGCCCAGAGCCCCATACAACCTAGCCTTTGAATACGTCAAGAGATGGAGCAGTCAGAACCATTCTGGGCAATGTCTTACAGTGCCTCAGCACCCTCACAGTGAGGGATTTCTTACTAAGATCTAATCTAAATCCACCCTCTTTTAGCTTGAAACCATCCTCCTTGTTTTATCACTACAGTTCCTTGTAAGCAGTCCCTGTCCATCTTTGCTGTAGCATGATCAGCCCTTAGTGAAGCCATATTGGCTTGATTGAAATCACCTCTTTGTTTTCCATGAGACTCAGCACAGTTTCAAGAAAGATCTGCTTCATGATAGTGCCAGGCACAGTGGTGACACTAACTTCATAGAATCATTAGGGATCGGAAGGGACCTTGAAAGATCATCTAGTCCAATCTCTCCACCACAACAGGATTACCTAAACCAAGATACACAGGAACACATGCAGGCAGGTCTTGAATGTCTCCAGAGGAGACTCCACAACCCCCCTGGGCAGAATATGTTCCAATGCTTCATTAAACTCACTGTGAAGAAGTTCCTTCTGATATTTATAGGTAACCTCCTATGTTCCATCTTGCACCCATTGCCACTTGTCCTACCACTAGATGACCTTGAGAAGAGCCTGGCTCCATTTTCCTGACATCCACGCCTAACATATTTATAGACATGACTGAGGTCACCTCTCAAACTCCTCTTCTCCAAGCTGAAGAGACCCAGCTCCCTCAGCCTTTCCCCATAAGGGAGCTGTTCTCCTTCCTTCATCATCTTCTTCGCTCTATGCTGGACGCCCTCCAGCAGCTCTGTGTCTTTCTCGAACTGAGAGGCCCAGAACTGGACACCATACTCCAGATGCAGTCTCACTAGTGCAGAGTAGAGGGGGAGAAGAACCTCCCTCTATCTGCTAACCACCCCCTTTCTGATGCACCCCAGGATGCTGTTGGCCCTCTTGGCCACAAGAGCACATTGCTGGCTCATAGTCATTGTACTGGTGCCTCCTGTGCAAATGCCCTAAGCACAGTGAATAAACAAGTGGAGTTAGAGATGTTCACACGCCTGCAGGGCTCTGGCCTTACCATCATCAGAGACACTGGGTGAGATGGCTTCTGTGACTAGAGTGCTGAAAAGGAAGAATATGGGATCTTAGGAAAGGGCAGGTAGGGGCATAAGGGGTGGGATCAATGACCAGCTGGCATGCATGGACCTCTGCCAGAGGAGGGATGGATAAGGAGCAGACCTTATGGACCAGGAGTAAAGGGAGGGCATGGACACTTGACATTATAGTGAGGTCTGCTACAGGCCTCCAGACAAGGAAGACTGAGCAGATGAGGCCATTTACAGACAGACAGGAGCAACCTCATGGTCACAAGCCCTGATCCTTATGGAGGACTTCAACCATCTCAGTATCTATTGAAGGGACAACACAGCAGGACATAAGCAGTCCAGTAGGCTCCTGCAATGTGTTACTAAACAATTTTTCCTCCAAGTGATAGAGGAGCCAAAGAGGAGAGGTGTTATTTTGGGCGAGATTCTCATCAGCAAGGATGGGCTAGTGTGGAACATAAATCTAAAGAGCAGCCTTGGCTACAATGACCTTGATATGATGAATTCAAGATTCTTAGGGCAGTGAGGAGGGCTGACAACAAGCTTGCTACCCTAGACTTTGGGAGAGCAGACTTTGGCCTCTTCAGGGATCTGCTTGATAAAGTGCAACGAAATAGAGCCCTGGAGAGGAGATAGGGCCATCAAGAGAGGCACTCTATTGCTCCCAGGGGGCCTGTGCAAGCAGACTATCTTTTATACTGTGGTGCTGCTTCAACAATTACCTCCCATCACCATTTAATCCAGATTCTATCTCAAGGTTGCTTACCTATAGGAAGGGAAGTCAGGGGAGCGTCTTTCTCCACACTCCCCTCTGAGACTCTGGACATTGGCAGTCTCTCACAGGAAAAAGGTATCATCCACGTTAACCTCAGTTCTTAGCACTTCAGGGGTTGGAACTAGATGAAAGATCTAGTCCCTTCCAACTCATCTCTTTTTATGATTCTCTGATCTTTCCAGCAGAGGTTGGAGGAGAGTTCTACCCTAGCTCCGTTTTATCAACAGCTCATCAAAATAGATGTATTTCTTCTGAATCCCTGGTAAACATGAGCTCTGGTAACAGAGTTCTTCCACATTCCTTGCTGGAAGGAAAGAAATGTCATCTTTGTTTCTTCAACAGAATCCTTGAATCTCAAACTGCTTCTGCTTGCAAATCATAACAACTAGAGTTTATTTTCCAGGAGCAAGAGATAGACACAACTGAAAAAATAGTGCCAATAACAAGATCTCTCCTTTGTCTAAAGTTCTGAATGCTGAACCAAATTCTGTTTTAGATTACTAAGTACTGCAGCATTTCAGGGAAGTGCCCTACCTCTCCATGGCTGTATTCTTTGCTCATCTCAGCTGTCAACCTTAACATCCCCTAGCAGCTTCTTTGCGCAGAAACCTCACAGGAACCTCTTAGCTGTCTGATGTTATCAATCTTTGAAGCTATTGCCTCTCTGTTGGTTCAGAGTCTGAAGGGGTACAGTAGGGTAAAGGAATTATACCTTCACCAACGATTAACCTCAGTCAAAGCTTCAGACAAAACTATTACAATTATTAAAGTCACATACATGAAGGAATACTTTCATCAATTAGATACTGATTAAAAGGTTAGATTTTCTGCATGACAAAAGGTTAAAAGTGGGGTGACACAAGGTGCAGTACTAACTACTACTATTGTGTGTAATATGTTGAGCAGTCATCTATGAAAGAGGGATGAACAATGAGATGGCAAATATTGGTGATGAAAGCAAATGAGTACCTGGAATTCAGATCCAGCTCTCCTAAGAAATCTCCATCATCCACTGTAATTTTTTATCACAGCAGATTCTTTTGGTCCTTTTCACTGTATTAATGAATGTAACTTGCACAATACAGAATAATATACCAGCAACCTTACACTTTCCATTCTGACTGAAGTTTATAGCTTTTCCCTTTCAATCTTGGGCTGAATTGAAAGACTGAAGCCATGTTCCAGCCTGCAGACTGAAAGCACTTAATTAGTATGCAGGGCAAGTACTGAGGGAGGCTGTCTCTATGCGACATCTCTCAATACATTTCTCTGATTATTACAGCTCAGGTAAGAAAAAGTGCAAGGGAAAAGAAAAAAATACTGCCTTTTCAAATTAATATATATAGATCAGTACAACATATCTGGAAATACCAACAAAGCATCTGCCTCTGTATTACTAGTCAGTCATTCCCTCATGTAAATTTAAAAGCAAGTATCTGTTAAAAATTATCACCAAGCTCAAATACTATTTACCTGTTGAATTTGTAATTTCTGGACTCTTTGAAGGAAGACCTTATGATTTTAATATGAAAGATGTCCTAGCATCAAGTAACAATCGACTCTGGTGCTAATTTTCTTCTTTTCTGCTTGGGCAGATGGTTCCCTCTCAGGATTGTTCAGGTAAGCTCATTGTAAATGTATACTCTTGTCTGTGAGGGAAAGAACAAGGTAAGATAGGAAGCTATGTTATATTATTATGATCTATCAAGATATGAAACTACAGGGAAAAGATAAAAGATGTTAAACAGGACTGGTCCCAGTACTAAGGCCTGGGGAGCAGCATGTGACTGCCTGCCAACTCAGTTGAACTCCATTCAATGCAACTTTCTGGGCTCAGCTATGCAACCAATTTTATACCCAGTGAAAAGTCCACCTATCCCAGCCATAAGCTGCCAACTTACCTAGGAGAAGGCTGTGGGAGACTGTGGTGAATGCTTTGTTGCAGTCCACAGCCTTCCTCTCTGCTAGGCAGCTCAACTGGTCATAGAAAGAGATCAGGTTTCATAGATTCATAGAATGGTTCAGGTTGGAAGGGACCTTAAAGATAATATAGTTCAAACCCCCCTGCCATGAGCATGGACACCCCCCGCTAGACCACACTGCTCAAGGCCCCATCCAGTCTTGTCTTGAACACTTCCAGGCATCCTCATGACCCACCTCTGGACACGTTCCAATAGATCGATATCCTTTCTGTGTTGGGAGCT
>VZRI01012524.1:2678-63862 GCA_013397515.1 Upupa epops
CTGGAGCACCTCTCCTATGAGGCCAGACTCAGAGAGTTGGGGCTGTTTAGACTGGAGAAGAGGCTCTGAGGTGACCTTATTGTGGCCTTCCAGTATTTGAAGAGGACTACAAAAAAAGCTGGGGAGGAGCTTTTTAGGGTATCAGGTAGCGGCAGGACTAGGGGGAATGGAGCAAAGCTGGAGATGGGTTGATTTAGGCTTGATGTGAGAAGTTTGTTCTTTACCATGAGAGTGGTGAGAGCCTGCAATGGGTTGCCTAGGGAGGTGGTTGGGGCCCTGTCCAACTGGGGAGGTGTTTAAGGCCAGGCTGGATGAGGCTCTGGCCAACCTGATCTAAGGTGGGATGTCCCTTCCCATTGCAGAGGAGTTGGAACTGGATGATCCTGTGGTCTCTTCCAACCCTGACTGATTTTATAACTTCTTCCCAGGGAGGCAGATGAGGCACTGCAGGGGGCTGTCTGGGGTGTTTGTGCAGCTTCCTTTTCTGGAGACATTTTAAACCCGCCTGGATCTGGTCCGAGTGTCCTGCTGTGGCAGGGGGATTCGACTAGATGATCATTCGAGGTCCCTTCTGATCCCAGATGATTCTATGATTGTAATAGTTTTAAAGCGCTTAATGTTTCTTCTTTCAGTGAGTCACTGTGGTGGAAGGACACTTGAGCTCTCTCTAGCCATGGTAGGTAGGATTATCACCCCAGCTGACAGTGGTATTGCCACTGTACTCAGTTTCCCTCTCGTGGTTTGCAAAGGAATTAACTAGAAAGACATTAAACTAATAACTTTCCCATATGGCCATGCTGTGCTGGTGGGCAGGGTCTTCATTCTGCAGACCTGGTCAATTCAGAACTTCAACTGAGAAGATCTGGGTGGCACTGCTGAATTTTGTTAAAGCTCTAAGTCTGTTAAATGAGGTCTGATATGTCCTTCCATCAGGAAGTACTTTCACACATTATTTCTCACCTGTGCTGTTTTCTGCCTGCTACAAAGGTCACAAACTCTTCTGGGCAGGACCTGTCCTTATTCCTGCTGGCAAAGACCTGCATACAAGGCACCAATTCCTGCAACATATTTCTTAAACGTTTTTGTGGGGAACCAGGGAGGGTCCCTGCTCTACAGCAAAAGGAATGAACCTCAAGGGGAATAAAAAGGATGGGACAGGGGTATGAAGAAGGGCTATTCCATAAACTAAGATCCCAGGAGAGCCACTGTATCTACCAGGGTCTGGGTGGAATAGAGAGGTATGGTGATGGTTAAGGATGACACTGAGAAAGTGCCATGACTTCATACCCTGTGGTGATTGGAAGACAGCCTCTGTTTTGTGACTTTTTAGACTTTTTTTTTTTTTTGACTGCTGTTTGGCCTAATTCTGTAGTGTCCCTAAGGAAAATGTTTGGCACCCTCCCCTGTCCCTGCTCATACTGGAGGGACTCAACATCCTGCAGAGACAGCAAGGGAAATCACAGGTTTATGGTGATTATCCCGTGATCTCTCAGGGCTATATAAATGGAAGCTGATTACAGCTAGAAAAGGAGTAAATTATGTAATTATAAAGAGGAAAGAGGGGGAGGCTTAACCTCTGTCTGCAGGTGTCAGTTTAGAGAGAAGAATGAAAAAGAGAACACTGAGCAAAGTCTGCACTGGGACCTGCAGCAGCAGAAAATTGACACCACTGACCTTGTTCCTGGTTGCCCTTGCTGCCTTGGGCAAGTCCTTTGGTCTTTGCCTTTGGACAAAAAAAAAAAAAAACAAACCAACATTTTTTTTGCTGTATTTCCTAGCCATTTGCTTCAGGAATAAATAAGATCTCCCTTGTGCATATCCACCTTTCCCCAGGCTTGCAGCATGGTTGGCTTACAAGCGGGATGGCCACACTCAGGCATTAGAATCATCCCAAATTTCCCTCTGGGACTCTTCATGAATGATTAGAAAATGTGTTGCAGAAGAGAGTCCTCAGCAGTTCTGTATTGGGTGTAAGATGATTAGGGTCTTTCTACATGGAGCAGGAAAGAGCATTTTACCTCCCCTTCCTCTTATTGTGAATCCAGCCTGGCCTGGGTCAGAAAACGGTGTCTTTTCCTGTCAGAGCAAAAAGCACACTGCCAAATTGCTCTCACAGCCATGATGAGGAAAGCTATTAATGTGAATATTATTCATGCCAGGAAAAATAGCCAATTACCTTCCTATAGAACCACTCTCGGCCCAGTGAGCCAGTAATTGCAACATCTAACATTTGTCACTGAGCTCTAAAAGCACTTTGGGAATAAAATACTGGCAAACGGATTTGGACTTAAAAGAAAAAGGCAGGGAGAAAACTAACGGAACTAGATATTCAGGTGTCCTGTTTGGCTGCATAGAACCTCCAGATGAAAGATTAGGGCTTTGTTTTATATCCACTCTATTTTATGTTTTAAAGGTGCATAGCTGTATTAACACAATGTGTAATAAACCAAATAGAAAACCAGTATGTAACTCAAGGTGGGGATAGTGACAAAGGGGCTGCTCGTGTTTCTTGATTTTTAAGGTCAGCTGTATCGCTGGAAGTGACTGAAGTAAATTTTTGCAATGAATTTATTTCCCAGGTTTACCAGGAAACAAGCAACAAATAGAAAAGCCATCCTTCTCTTTCTCTTTTTCCTCCATGGTGAAGAAAGGAAAAACAAAGTCCTTTTAAGAGCTGCAGGACATTTGCACATTGACTTGTTAGCTCTGCTGGACTACACTGAAGGCCATGTTTTGCTCCCTGCCTGTGTGCAGTTGCCCCTTGAACTGAACCTGGAGATTTGACAAGTCTGGTCAAATCTCAGCTGGTGAGGTCTTCAGGAATGCACAAGCTCTCGAGGATGTGCTCAGACTTTTGTGACAGACACATCTTGGTATCACAAGCTGTGTAGGAATCTCATCTTGAGGGTGCCTTCCCTGCCCATTGATGGAGGAGTTCCCCACGTGGATCAGAGGACTTGGCTTATTTCATGGACCTGTTTGGAGTTTTCACTGTGTAGCTAGGAGAATTTAGCTGGATGTCTTTAAGATGCTGTGGGTTTGCAATTTGTAAAGTCTGTCCTTTAAATTGTCTGATGAGCACCAGCCCTCATTTATCACATCTGCTGTGACTCATGGAACAGAAACAGTCTCAGCCTTTCCTGAGGACTGGCTTACCCTGCTCTTTCAAGGAAAACAATTCTGTGCTGTAACTGCAGCTTTTTTTTCACCCTGAACTTCCCCAGATACTCTCTAGGATGTACCAAAGGGATTGCCCTTTTGTTCTGTGAGTGCACAAATGTTTGTCTATAGTCAGGGCTTCAGGCCAGACATACTCTGAACAGGTAAGTCTGTAAAACAACCAAATTGCTCAAAAGTGTCAGTCTGTTTGGAATCATGACTGTAAAGGGAAAGCACCTCCCTCTCTACAGGTCTTATTCCCCAGTGTGAAGGCTCACCTGCCCACTTTCGTCTTAACACCCAGTAATTTAATTTCTGCTACCAGGAGTCACTGCAGTAATGGGGCCGTGCCTTCAGAACCAGTATCTAGACTGGTTAATGTTAAAGCTTAAGCTTTTGTCCTCACACCTTTGTATGAAGATGCCACCTGTCAAGGGGTTTAACTTGAGAAGAAATGAACCAATCAATTTAGTTAATGTGCTAATGGGCCAAAACAAAAAAGGTTGGAAAAAACCACACATTTCAGGCAAAACCAAAACGAACTTTATTTGGGGAAGACAACAAGCTACATTTAATTCACCCCACACAAAAACATACAGAGATTAACCAAGGTTTTATATAACTCAGACAAACTGAAATCTCCAACCCCACAAAGCAACGAGGTTTCCAGCAGTTCTTGCTTCTTGTGTAAATGTGGAATCTGTTCAGTCTATTCACACATCCCTTAGTGTCAGAAGGCATTCTGAAGTCCAGTTCTCCGTTCCATGCCAATCCTCCACTTCTAGAGCGCTGATTTCTATGGCCATGAACAAGGGCAGACCTTTCTCCATTTCAGCAAACCATGGAATTCAGACTAATCTCTCAGGCAAGATGGCCACTGTGCCTAGCTCAGAGCCACACATCTTCTCTGAAGAACAGATTGAAGAAAAGTGAATAAGAAGGAGCTGGAAACTCCAAAACTAGAATCTTCAAACCCCTTCTGTTCACAGAGCTGCAAAAACTCAGCTTGGAATTAGAAGATCACAAGTTGCTACAGCAATCTTCCTGTGCCTCTGGCAAACAATCTAAAAGTTTCAAGCTGCACCCATCTTGTGTGAACTTCAGCAAAGCTAAGTCCCAGGTCTTGCATTTGGGTCATGAAAACCCCACAGAAGACTTGAGGATGATTTTTTTGAAAACTGCAAGTTGGAAAAGGGCCTGGAATGTTGTTAAGCTAGCTGAATAGGGGACAGCAGTGTGCCCAGGTGGCCAGGAAGGTAAGCAGCATACTGGCTTATATTACAAATAGAGAGGCCAGCAGGAATAGGGCAATGATCGCCCACCTGTACTCAGTACTGGAGAAACTCCACCTCAAATACTGGGTTCGGTTTTCAGTCCGTTGCTCCGAAAGTGTGTGGGTCCAAAGGACAGTGAAGCTGGTTAAGGGTCTGGAGCACAAGACCCATGAAGAGTGGCTGGAGGAACTGTAGTTGGTTAACGTGGAGAAAACGAAGCTGATGGGAGACCTTATTGTTGCCTACAACTACCTGAAGGAACACTGTGCTGAGGTGGGGGCGAGTCTTTTCTCATAGAATTCTTAGGGATCAGANAAGCAGCATACTGGCTTATATTACAAATAGAGAGGCCAGCAGGAATAGGGCAATGATCGCCCACCTGTACTCAGTACTGGAGAAACTCCACCTCAAATACTGGGTTCGGTTTTCAGTCCGTTGCTCCGAAAGTGTGTGGGTCCAAAGGACAGTGAAGCTGGTTAAGGGTCTGGAGCACAAGACCCATGAAGAGTGGCTGGAGGAACTGTAGTTGGTTAACGTGGAGAAAACGAAGCTGATGGGAGACCTTATTGTTGCCTACAACTACCTGAAGGAACACTGTGCTGAGGTGGGGGCGAGTCTTTTCTCCTAGAATTCTTAGGGATCAGAAGGGACCTCGAAAGATCATCTAGTCCAAGCCCCCTTCCACAGCAGGATCACCTAGACCAAGTCGCACAGGAAGGCATCTAGGTGGGTCTTGAACGTCTCCAGAGAAGGAGACTCCACAACTTCCCAAGGACCAAGCTAAAGGACAAGAGGAAATGGTTTTAAGCTGAACCAGGGGCGGTTTAGGTTGGATATCACGGAACAGCCGCTTCACTGAGGTGGGAGCTGGGAGCCCAGGCTGATAGCAGTGGCCCCACCCCAGAGGAACCTAACGCCGCGTGGAGGTGGTGCCAAGGAGGCTCAGCGGTGACCCAGCAGTGCTAGCCATTTTTTCCAACCGAAACGACTGGCGCAAACCCGACCTCCCGACCTCTATGGCTCCCCGAGCGGGTCGATAGCGCTCGGCGCTCTCTTGGTAGCGCCTGTTGCCCGGAAGACTGCGGGGCTCCGCCCAGCGCCTTTCCCGCCTCCGAACGGCTGCGCGCGCGGGGGCAGTTGCTGGAGGTGCTGCAGGGCCTTCTCTGGGGCTATGGTGAGTGCGTAGAGGGCTAGGGATGCGGGACTGTGCGGTTCTCTGGCCGCCCCCCTGACCCTCTGTGTGTGTCCCTGTTGCAGAGGAGGAGTTTGGCCCCCAGCCAGCTTGCCAAGAGGAAGGCGGGCGAGGAGGAAGAGGAGGAGGAGCAGCGGCACCCGCCGACGGTGAGCGGGGGGTCGTGGGGCACAGGTTGTGGCAGTCTTGTCCCTGAGCCCCAGCAGCCGTGGGCAGGGGCTGGGTGACGGACCCGCTGTGGCCCCTCTTGTTGTTTTCGGCCCTGTATTCTGGGGACTGAGGATCAGGGACCGAGTCTGAGCTGTTTCCACCAGTTAGGAGAAAAGTTTTCCATGGAGTGTGAGTAGGATAGAACTAGGCTCTTCTTGGTGGTGCCCGGCGACAGGACAGCGGGCGCGAACTGAAACAACAAGTTCCACCTAAACATAAGGAAAAACTTCTAAACAATGAGGGTGGCTGGATGAAGTGCTGATCTAGATGTCAGATGTTAGGGTTACTTGGTTGGGTTTAGGTTGGACTGGATGATCTTGAAGGTCTTTTCCAACTTACCGTTACTGTGCCACTGTGTCAGAGCACCTGAAGAGGTTGCCCAGAGAGTCTCCTGCTCTGGAGATGTTCAAAACTCTCCTGGATGAATTCCTGTGTGATCTTCTCTAGGGGATCCTGCTCTAGCAGGGCTGTTGGACTAGATGATCTTTAGACGTCCCTTCCAACCCCTACCATTCTGGGCATGTAGTTGGTAGAGCACCATTGCTATGTATAGAAGATGCTTCACGGTTATGGAGAAAGTACTCCTAGGAGAGCCTCTGTGTGTTTTGTGACAGGGCTGGCAGTCAGGAACAGATTGGAAATTTAGGAACACTAAACAAGTGTTCAGGACAAACCGGAATGTGGAGGGCAACAAAGATATTTTGAGGCATGGAGCATCTCTCTTAGGAGAGGTTGGGAGAACTAGGAATGTTTAGGCTTAAGAGTGGGAGTAGACCTATTCCACACCTATAAAATGTCTGAAGATTGGCTGTAAGGAGGATGGTGCAAGACTGTTTTCAGTTGTGTCTGTGACAGGATAAGGAGCAACGGGCGCAATCTGGAACACAAAAAGTTTAATTTAAAAATAAAGAAAAACATTTTTAGCTTGAGTCACAAAGCCTCGGAACAGGCTGCCCAGAAAGGTTGTGGAGATACTCAAACCCCACCTGGATGCAGCCCTGCTTTGGCAGGGCAATTTGACTTGATGATCTCTTGAGGTCCCTTCCAACTTCAGCAATTCTGTGTGTTTTGTTCTGTGTCATACAGGTCAAAGAGTCTTACATACTGCTTTCTGTTCTAGATCCTTTCTTCTGTACCAGCAAGTGGGTCAGACTATGCCTCAGTCTGAAAAGAAATGTGTTAAGTCAGGAAACAAATGAATAACTTCTTTATCTTCATGCCTTGCTAAGAATCTGAAATTCTGGCTTCAGTGTAAGGCCTTTCACCTGCATAACAGCAGGTACTGTGGGAGCCTCTGGGGATTTTAGTGTAGTTGTTCTGTGCTGCTGACCTTTCCTTTCTTTTCTTCTGCTTTTTTTGGTGGGGAGGAGGGTGAGATGGACAGAAGAATCTTAGTACAGACTGGGCTGCTTTTTACAGATTGCAAGGTGGTAGCTGTTTTTGTAATTAGGAGAGTATTTTAGCCCTCATGCCAGTTAAACTTTAGGGTATGATGACCTTGGTGGTGGCATTGGCCCTTGGCAGTGGAAGTGAGTAATGATTGTGTCTGTTCAGAGATACTCAGCTGTCTGGGTGGATTGTCTGTGTGGTTAGGTGCTTACTGAGTGTGACAGCGATGCATCTATCTTCTGGCCTCACCAGCTGCCCCTGAGTTGTTTTGTCTTGATTCTGTTTTTCAGATTCGTAAGAAACAGAGGCCTATCAGTGAGACAGAGAGTGGAGAATGTTACAGGTCACCTTTTCGGAAGCCCTTGGCTCAGTTGACCAATCGTCCCCATTGCCTAGATAGCAGTCAACATGTAAGTGGATGTAACTGCTGGTCCCCCAGGTGGGTTGCATATGGAGCTCATTCATCAAGGAAGTATAAATGCTTCCATGCAGATATTGTGGAAGTGCCATACACACATTAGCAGAAGTAGAGACCTTTTGCTGTCTCCATCCATTTAATATTGAAGGAGATGTGGTTGGGTGGGTCATTTTCTGTAACGGAAATCCTGAATAAGAGTTCTGTGGTGTCCAGCTGAAGGGGTGTGGGTAGCTTTCCCCACAGATGGCTGAAGTGCTGATACTGCTTGATCCGTTCTCTGTGTCTCACCTGCTGGAAACCACGTGCTGGGTGCTTGCTGGTCCAGCATGGATGTTCCTACAGTGATAGCTCAACTGTGTAACAGGAAATGAAATTGCCTGACTAAATTACCAAGTTGGGGGGAGGCAATAGCATTTAAACAAGTGAATAATGCCAGTAGATTTAAGAAGATGGAAGTTATGAAAAATCAATTTCACGCATTAGAAAACCCAAAGGAAAATACTTTTGAAAAGCAGACTTGGTGGGGAGAATTGTGCTAGTTACTTCTTTTCCTTTTGGATATTCTTGAAAACAGTGGGGGTTGAAGCACATATAGATTGAATGCAGGTCTTTTCAGCACTTGGTAAAATTGAGTTCTCAAAGGATATTCTGGGTTTGCCTTCTTAAGCAATCTCTGATTTCAGGCTCCTTAACTATGTTTTCTATCTGAATTCCTAGGAGGCTTTTATCCGCAGCATTTTGTCTAAACCCTTCAAGGTTCCCATTCCAAATTATAAAGGTAAGTTGAGGAGGTTTAAGGATTGTCTATGTTGACTCACTTGGGTAAAACAGATGATGCTTCAGCCTGTCAAATATATCTGTGAGGATTATTGTTATTCTTCTCACGGATGCATAGATTTCAGAAATCCTGACTTAATTTTGAAAGAAAAATACCGGCATATACTTAGCAAAGTCTTCATATTTTTTACTAGTGTTTAGTTTGGATAATGCTGCATTTCATATTTAGATTTTGTATTTTTACTGCTATGTGTTTGATGTAGTGCCAAATTCATTGTATACCATATCATAAAAGCAAGATGAATTCCAAGTGATGAAAATTACTATCTATGTAATGCTATAATGATACTAACAGGCAGAGGGTTGTAGGTGAAAAAGATACAGGTTTTCTTTCTCCCTTGGCATGGTGAGTTGAGTTGCAAGGTGATCTTCAAAGCAAGGCAATTCTGAAGTTCAAAGCCTTGGCTGGTTTGGTCCGTGAAACACAAGATCTTAGAAACAGTCCTGCTCTGATCCCCCTTTTACCCTTCACCCTCTGGCTGAAAAAAATCAAACGCAGATCAACCAGTATCATTCAGACTCTGCCTGTAAGCAGACACCAATTATGAAATTACAAGCCCCCAAAACGTATGACAAAGTTAGCTTGTGGAAAAACAGATTTATTAGGAGGCTGAATCAGAACTGGAACTGGGAAAACTACTTTCTGTCTCTTACCTTCATATTTTAATTGGTAAATGAAATTGTTCCATGTGCATGCACCTCTACCTGTGGTGTGGTACACTCCTTTTGCAAGAAACTTTGGCAAGGGTTTGTGCTGAGTAGTCAGTGGGCAAACTGACCCTTCTTGAATCTTCCCCAAGCAAAATCACTCCTGGGAGCAGCTGCTGGAGTTTTGATGGGGAAAAGCGTTTCCTCTGTGTGTTCTTGACATGCTCATCTTCATTCCAAAACTGTGACATCAAAATATACTAGGAAAAAGAGATTCATCCTTTATGTCTACTTTTCACAGAAATTAAATGCCTACTGTAGAATCACTAGGGATAGGAAGGGACCTCAAAAGATCATCTAGTCCAATCCCCCTGCCGCAGCAGGATGACCTAGACCAAGTCATACAGGAACAGATCCAGGCGGGTTTTGGAACATCTCCAGAGAAGGAGACTCCCCAATCCCCCTCAGCAGCCTGTTCCAGTGCTCTGTTAACCTCACTGTGAAGAAATTCCTGCTGATATTTATATGGAACCTCCTATGTTCCAGTTTGCACTCATTGCTCCTCATCCTATCACTAGATGACCTTCAGAAGAGCCTGGCTCCATCCTGACATCCACTCCTCACATATTTATAGACATGAATGAGGTCACCCCTCAGCCTCCTCCAAGCTCAAGAGACCCAGCTCCCTCAGCCTTTCCTTATCAGGGAGGTGCTCTACTTCATGTTCTTCATTGCTCTGTGCTGGACACCCTCCAGCAGCTCTGTGTCACTGGTGCAGAGTAGAGGGGGAGAAGAACCTCCTGTGATCTGCTAACCATCCACCTTCTGATGCACCCCAGGATGCTGTTGTCCTCTTGGCCACAAGACCACATTGCGGCTCAGTCATCCTGCTGTCCGCTAGGACCCCCAGGTCCCTTTCTCATACATTGCTCTCCAACAGGTCAGTCCCCAACCTATACTGGTACCTGGGGATGTTCTTGCCCAGATGCAAGACACTCTATACTTACCTGTGTTGTATTTCCATTATATTTCTCTCTGCCCGGCTCTCTAGCCTGTCCAGGTCTCACTGAATGGCAGCCCAGTCTGCTGGGGTGTCAACAGCAAACTTGCTGATAGTGCACCCTAATCCCTCACCCAAGTCATTAATATTGAAGAGGACTCATCCCAGTACTCATCCTTGGGGGGACTCCACTAGATACAGGCCTCCAACTAGACTCTGTCCCATTGACTACTACTCTCTGGCTTCTGTTCTGCAGCCAGTTCACAGTCCACCTCACTACCCAATCATCCAGTCCACACTGCCTCAGTTTGGTGAGGATGTACTGTGAGACTGTCCTGCTCTAGAGTAAGTAATAGCAGTACAGTGCTAAATGTGGTACTGTTAAAGAGCAATTCCTGACCTTGCTTAAGTATCCATCTCTAGATCAGTGTAAGGTGATCCGAGAAGGGGATTTATCCTTTTGTATATTACAAATGTGAGGATGTTTTTATTGAGCTGCTGAAGTGTACGTTCGAGAACTGCCTGTCTCGAAAAAAACAGAAAAGCCACATTTGGGTACTAGGAGTAGCCCTCATGCCCAGAGATAATGGAGACATTATTCCTGATTATGGTTGAATGCCAGTGGTACAGGTCTGGGATGAAGCCATCAGCCAACTTGCAAGACAACTTACACTGTTGCATACCAGCATACATGGTATCTGCTGCACCCACTTGTGCCTATAGTGGAACACCTAGTGTGCTGGACAGTGCTTTTGCTCCACTGTTATCTCCTCTTTCACTGTATTCTCCCTTTTACAGAGATACTGGCTGTGTGCTGGCACAGTGCTGCCAAACCACTGGCCTGTGTGGATTTGCTGTCTGCACCAGTAGTGCATGCATCTCTGCTCCAGCACCCAATTAATTTGCTGTTCTTAAACATAATCAGATTGTTCTGCAAGGGTCTGCTTTATTCCAGGAAGTTTTTCTTTCAGTTCTGCCTTTATTTGCTTTCAGGGCCACTCGGCTTGCGCGCACTGGGTATCAAACGGGCCGGGCTGAGGAGTTCTCTCCATGACCCTTTTGAGGAAGGAGCTCTGGTTCTGTATGAGCCCCCACTGCTGAGTGCCCATGACCAGCTGAAAATAGACAAGTGAGTCATCACCTGGCACAAATACTTCAGCTCTGACCTACTTGTACATGTAGGTTTATGGCATCCTACTGTGTGAGTTGGGGTCTTGACATCAAGTTTGGTTCTGAGTACTCCACCTCTGAATTGGTTCAGGTAACAAAGAAAGGATGTACCCATGCTGGATTGTTTGTGGTCTTCCACTCATCAAAAATTTAAAGCTGTTGGAAGGAATGAGCATGCATGCATGGAGAAGCTGCTTACAAAATCTTAGGGCTTAGGTGTTAGTCAGGAAACATCAGCAACTAGAGAGAGACAAACAAAAGGAGCTGATTGACAGTCAGATGTTAGGCTGCTTAATGAGTTTTATTCTGAAGTAGTTCCTTTTGTGCCATTGTTATAACTTAAAAGGGCTGTCAGCTATATCTTCATGGACTTAACATAAGGTTCCTCTTTCCACTAATGCAGTTACAATATTGTTATTAATAATAATGATTTTTAACTATGTGAGCCACATTCTGCCCTTGTTTTAACCACAGCCTGAATACACTGTGTCATTGATGCTTTAGATTGTGGATCAGGCCCCTGTGACTTGATTCTCAAAACTGGATTAATCCTTTTTTCACTTTCTTGTTGGCTTCCCTCATGCTACTCAAGAGTCCCCAGTAGAGCAATGAGATTTAAAAAAACCTGAACTTACGCTGTGCCAAGTTATTAATCACGCTGTCATCTTCCTTGTCTTCCTGCAGGGACAAAGCACCTGTCCATGTTGTGGTGGATCCTGTCCTCAGTCGTGTTTTACGGCCCCATCAGAGAGAAGTAAGTTTTCCATTGGGAGCTGAGTATGGTTGGAGGACTTGGTGCATTTCAAAGAGCTGCAGTTCCTCTGCTGGAATTGTTACCCACCAACTGTGAGGTCTACTTGGCCTAACAAACAGTCTGTGACAGCCTAAGAGACTCATCTGCTGCAAAGTGAAACATTTGTTAAAACTATCCTCTTAGAGCCCTGAATGCTGCAAGTATTTTATGTCCTGTGTTAAGCAAGAGGCCGTGCTTTGTAGTATTTCAGCAGCCCTGTTTGTCCTTACAAATGTGGAAATTTAATGCTTGCTTGTCAGTAAGAGCTTTCTCTTTTGCTTGTGATCTGCCAGGGTCAGAGCACAGGATGGGGTAAACTAATACACAGTATGTAGGGTTGTAGGGGTTAGCTGGTGATGGAAACTGAGGAGATTCTGTGACTGTTGTGCACTGATAGCACAGGTCTAGTAAACCAGTGATACTTTAGGAAAAGACCAGCTACTGCAGAACAATGGGATCTTGCAGTGTCAGGGCTTAAAATCCAGTCTTCACTTGAAGTCTAGAATTGGGCAGGGGTGACTCTCCACCACTCTGTGTTGCTGGTCAGCAGAATTAGTTTGATCCACAGCCTGTGATGCAGGAAACACTGAAGCTCCTTTTTCTGGCACCATGGTTCCCACCACTCTGGAGTGAATTCCTGCTTGGTCATGTTGTGGTTGGAGGCTACCCTTCATAGGTGTGAGCTGTGACCTTCACAGACTTGGAATTTGCCAGTGGAGAATGCCAAAAAGCATGTCATAAATATATGTAACCTCAAGGTATTAAAGCAGTGGGTGCTAATCTCCAGATATCTATTGTAGGTGTGTGGACAGTTTGAAGTTTATCACAGATGTGGTCTGTTATTGTTTAAGCCCAGAGATAGTACAGGTGGAAGCTGCGATTACTGATCTTGCAGGCTAAGCAGGTTGAGCTAGGTCCTTTTCTGCCTGGGAGATCTTCAGATGGCTCCAAGAGTACTATAGGCTGTTCCTAGCTTGTACTTTTATCTCAGGGTTGGTGCTTAATCTGTGACCCAGTGTGAATGCTCGTTTCTGGCTATATAGCTGTAGGCACTCTGCTTTGGGTATGATACTGGCTGCTGGTGCTTTTGCAAGTAATGGTACTTGTGTTCATGTCCTAAGCACATGGACTGTTTTTTGCCAGCTAGATATCTTGATAAAACAGTCTCTGTTCTAGTCTGAGTTGTAAGTTTTGCCTGCTAAGATTCCTGCGCTTTTATTCAGGAGGTGCTCCCAGATTGATGTACAGTTTCACGTTGTCATGTCTTTTGCCCAGTTGCTGGACATCACCCAAGTGGATCCCCAGTCAAATGCACTTTTTGAGTCAGTAATGTATTTCATAATTGTTCCAGTGGCTTAAATAGATGCCATTAACTTGTTGTTAATGGCCTAAGAAAGAAAGAAAATTTGAAAGTGTTCCAACTTCCAGTTCTGGATGGTGATGCTCAAAGGGATAAATGTCCAGGTTGTGTCTTGCACACCAAGCTCTGTTGACACAATACAGGGAGTGTGTACATTGCCAGCACAATGCTCTAGTTTTCTCTGACTCTATCAACATATGATGGAGGAACATTTTTCAGTCTGTTTCTTTCCTCTTCTATCACCAAGACAGATAGAAGAGGATAGAATCAGAATCTAATGCAGGGCTGAGCTCTTCTCCTACCATATGACACACGCTTTAACCTCTGCTCTGTGTCTTCTCTGAAGCTAAATCTGCTTTGGGCCCCGAGTCCTAATTATTGTACTTGGAGGCAGAAGCGATGAGGGCTGCTAAGGGTATTCTGGGAGTTAGGCAGGCAGCAGAAAATTCTGCTCACTACGGTTTTGTGTTTTGTGTTAGGCTGATTAACTTCTTTGCATGATTGATAAAGGTAAGCTGATGATCTGGGCCCGTCTAATGCAGCCAAGGGTAGAAATTTTTGGCAATTCGTGTCAGGAAGCTAGTTGTAGTTGTACAGATAACGTATGTAAAATCTTAATACATTTTATGAGGAACATGCAAGTACCAGGAATGTTGTTCCAAAACAGATGTGGCTGCGTTTTAGCTGTGTTTTGTGTGATTTCCCTCTGTCTCATTAGAACACTGCCTGTTCCCCGGGGATGTGCTACACAGATTTGCTGTTTGTTGTAGTATCAGTCCTGTGCACAGCAGTAATTAAATTGTAATGAAGCTGTAATTCTGCTGATGTACCCATCCTGCTATGAGAGAACCACTTTTTGACAGGGAGTGAAATTCCTCTGGGACTGTGTGACAAGCCGTCGGATCCCTGGGAGTCATGGCTGCATCATGGCGGACGAAATGGGGCTGGGCAAAACCCTGCAGTGCATCACACTGATGTGGACTCTTCTCCGGCAAAGTCCAGACTGCAAGCCTGAAATTGAGAAAGCCATAGTTGTATCTCCCTCCAGCCTGGTGAGAAACTGGTACAATGAAGTAGAGAAATGGCTGGGAGGAAGAATCCAGCCACTGGCCATTGATGGAGGCTCCAAAGAAGAGATTGACTGTAAACTAGGTACAGAAATATTTACAAATGGTGCAGCTGGCTGACTTGGGTTGAAATCTTGCATTGAAAGGAGCCTGTAGCAGATGATGTGAACATTTCTTGGCTATCATTATTGCTATGAAGATAATGACAGTCTCTTCACTACCATGTTTAGGTCAGACCTTTGCATGTTTGGTAATAGCTTTTGGAATAATCCAAGTCCAGTCATGTGCTTAAGTTAGGGCAGTCCCAGTGCCTCCTCTTTGCTTCAGCCAGGAGCCAGGAAATGAGTGGACAGAGGTGAGAAGAGGATTAGAAATGGGAACGCTTGTGGGGAAAGGAGCATTGAATATATGTGGGTGGAAGGGATTTTACAGAGTAGTTGAAACAGACAGGAGTTCCTAGGTGTTTAAGGCAAAATATTTTACTACAGGGCTTAAACCCATTTCTATTAATTTTCATAATCCCTCTTTTTTTGTGTTTCTTCCTTTCCATCTGCAGTTGGCTTTATGAACCAGCGTGGCCTGCGAGTGCCTTCACCCATCCTAATCATCTCCTATGAGACCTTCCGACTCCATGCCGACGTGTTACAGAAAGGCAGTGTTGGGCTGGTTATATGTGATGAGGTACAGGAGAATCTTTAAAGAGAGCCTATTTCTGGTTCTTTTCTAAGATATGGGAAAAACTGGCCCTTCATTTTTAAAGTAGGGGTGGGTGGTGGGAACAGAACCCATTCTGGTGTTTGAGAATTGCTGAGTAACTGGCTCATCTGTACCAGGTGAACCTGAGTAAGAGATGGTGTTCTCAGGAGCTGAGATATGAAGAAAATCCATGTGGCCACTTTGTAGGTCCATGGCAAGGCAAGGGCACCTGCTAGGGCTCCCTTCAGTATGAAATATGTAGCAGAAAGACAGTACACTGCCTGTCTCTGACTGAAAGAGGCCTTACTCTACTGGTTCGTTAGAGCCCTGGCTGACCAGGCTGGTTTTCATTTGTTTGTACCTGTGTTTGCTACAGTGAGAGGTACCTTCTGTTTGGCCTGGCCTCATGTTCTGACTGGTGGTTTTTAACTTGTCTCTGTTTTGAGACAAAGGTTGGACTAGATGGAGACTTCTGAGGTGTTTCCCAACCTAAATGGTTCTGTGATTGAGTATGCTTGTGTGCAGTGCTGGCTGCTGTCAATCACTTTATCTGGCTATATCATGCTGTGTTTGTGGGGTGGTTCGAAGGGTAGTCCCATGGCAGGATTCTTTTGCCCTCTCTCTGTGTTCTCAGAGAGCACAGGTACGAGACCTGGGCAGGGAGTTACCTGGTGTGCTGCTTGTTGAAGGTGAGACAGACCTGGTTTAACTCACTGCTCACTGGCTGTTCAATCTGGCCTTGCCAGCCAGAGCTGTCAAACTCTGTTTTCAAATGGCTGAAATTGAGTTTTATCGTTGCCTTTTCACGGCTATATAGGTAGTGAGAGCCAGAGGTGCTCTGCAGAACAAAATAAAACAAATGCCCTTTGCCCCCTTGAAACGATGGAACTGGGGGCCTTGGCCACTGCTGTAGTGCCGTCTGTGGCCAGTTAGACATTTGTTAAATAGTGTTGCCACCCAGTGGTTTAGACTTGTATTTGCTACAGCAGTGCTAAGAAGGGTTTAAAAAGGGTGAGTGTAACTCCCATCTGCTTTTTATCTACCGAGTCCATGGCTGGCAACGCTTGTCAGTGCCTCTGCGATGGGGCCAGCAGCTCACGGTGCTAGGAATGGCCAGCACCAGTGCCCTTGGCCTCGTGTCTTCTGTATGCTCATAGAATGGTTCAGGTTGGAAGGGACCGTAAGGTTTATCTAGTTCCAAGCTCCCTGCCATGAGCAGGAACACCCCCCACTAGACCAGGTTGCTCAAGGCCCCATCCAAATTGGCCTTGAAAACTTCCAGGGAGGGGGCAACCCTGGGCAACCTGTTCCAGTGTCTCATCATCCTCATTGTGAAGAACTTCCTTCTGACTTCCAGTCTAGACCTCCCCTGTTCCAGCTTGAAACCATTACTGGTCCTACCAGTACAAACCCTTGGAAACAGCCCCTCCCTGGCTTTCCTGTAGACCCCCTTCAGGTGCTGGAAGGCTGCTGTAAGATCTCCTGGGAGTCTCTTCTCCAGGCTGAACAGCCCCAACTTTCTCAGCCTGTCCTTGTAGGAGAGGTGCTCCAGCCCTCCAGTCATCCTTGTGGTCCTCCTCTGGATACATTCCAACAGTTCAGTATCTTTCCTGTGTTGGGGGCTCCAGAACTGAATGCACTACTCCAGGTAGGATCTCATGAGAGCTGAATAGTGGGGCATAATCCTCTCCCTCAACCTCCTGGTCCCACTTCTGTTGATGCAGCCCAGGATGCGATTTGCTTTCTGGGCCACAAGCGAACATTGCCAGCTCATATTGAGTTCTTCATTGCCCAACACCCCCAAGTCCTTCTCCTCAAGGCTGCTCTCAATCTGTTCACCACCAAGCCTATCTTTGTGCCTGGGATTTCCTTGACCCAAGTGTAGTACCTTGCACTGGGCCTTGTTGAATCTCATGAAGTTGGCACTAGCCCACATCTCAAGCCTGTCCAGGTCCCTCTGGAGGGCATCCCTTCCCTCCATCGTGTCCACCACACCACAGAGCTTGGTGTCATCAGCAAACTTGCTGAGGGTTCCAAATAAATATTCAGCTCTGAACTTGTAGAAAGCATCTCATCGGTTATGCTTTGTCTTGTAGCATGGCACTCAGATGCTGATAAAGTTGCTTTTCCCAGGTTTGTGGTCTTGACTTTGGATGATGCAATGTTATTCGTATATAATTCAGTGCCTAGTGTTGATAGCTGAAAATATACCCATCTTTGAATGGGACACAGATCTTCTAACTGGACCATGTGGCGGTTGTTATTTTGGATTGCATGTTGTAGGGCTTCTTTTGTGGGTGTGAGTTGTGTATTCCTGGTCTGGGAAGCTTGTAATGTCGTGTTTATTCATGTAATGGTTTCAGGTTTCTCACAATATTCTTACTTTTGAAAGAAGTTGCAACAGTTGAATAAGTATGCAACACAGTGCAGTACTAGGAATAGGAAGAGTGGTGAGATGTTTTCTTGGTGAGATACAGCATGTCAGTGTTGATGAGGATCTCAAAGCTGCTTGCCATCAGGGCCATTGCATTTATCAGCCTCAATCCTTCTTTCTTTTTTCAAAGGGACACAGATTGAAGAACTCTGAAAACCAAACATATCAGGCTCTCAATAGCTTAAATACACCTCGACGAGTTCTTATCTCAGGCACCCCCATCCAGAATGATCTTCTGGAATATTTCAGCCTGGTGCACTTCGTCAATTCGGGCATCCTAGGTAAGAGGTGAATGTGCGAGAGATATGAGGGAGGGGGAAGTTGCTGGGAAGTACTCCCGTAGATAACAGTGGCAGTGAAAGCAGCAACCAAGATATAAGTGAGGGGCTAGATCATTTACAGGTTGGAGTCTTGTTCCTTCTGCTTCTGTCCAGAAATTCTAAATCAGGGGTGCTGGTTCTACAGGCTGTATGTGACCAGAGGTCTGTTTCAAGAGGATTGTAATTTAAAATACAGCAGTCTAACACGTATTTTAGAATGAAAATTAGTTAAAGTAAAATATATCAAAAACTCTAAATGCTACCTGACTGATTGCTATTCTGATCAGCCAAAAGGTCCATGTAGACTTGGAGTTTCTCTGTCAATAAGCCATCAGAGGTACTGCAGAAGTTGCTGGGCAGAAAGAGCCAGCTTATAATGGTACTTCCCACAACACTCCCAGGCTTTAGCAATTTCAGAAATCTAAGCCACAGATGGTGTTTTTGTGGGAGAGGCTTTGTGGAGAAGGAGTTTGACATGATGTGCTCTCAGCACTGTGTTCTGGGGCAGCCTGGGAGACAGCTTTTTCCTGCTCTTTTGTTTCCATCATGCAGAGAAGGTTCAAATGACTGGTCAAGGCAGAAGGCCGTACTTTGTGGCACAGTTAAGTGCTGAGGGTAATGTCAAGCTTTTGGAGTTAAGACTGTTCGTGTTGTTTAAGGCAAGAGAGGCCTGTGAATCCTCTTTTGAGATAGAAAGAAAAGAGTCAGGAAAAGAGATACTGATTAGTGTGAGTTTTCAGGATCAAGCACCTTCTACAATTGCTGGTAGCAGACTGAAATGTTCTGTCTGTTGATTCTTATACTCTGCCTGTATCTGCAAGTACTGTTTTCATTTTAAAAGCAAAGTAATCTTTGTATCCTCTCCTGCATCACTGGGTTAGGAGCAGGTCTGCTTTTCAGTGTGGAGAGGCTTGTCGAGACAAGTATTTTTTTTCTGTCAAGAAATGAAAATAAACTGATCTGTCAATCACTTCCTTGTTACTGTAACACATCACCCATGTTTGTCTCAGATTGTTTGGCATCCAGTCCAAGAGGCTTCCATTAATTCCAGTGCATGCATAACTACCATTGAACACCACTCATCAGATTCTTAGTCTTATATGGTCCAAGTACTCCTTGTCTTTTTCTCTTTAAGGTGTTCTGCCCTCAGGCTTTCCCAAGGGAAGGAGGTGATGGATTTATAGATGTTTTACATCTGCTTTTCCATTGTGCTTCATTTTTTGGTAGCTATTACATGAAGCTGTGATTTTCTCAGTACTTTGGGCAAGACCAGTCTCTCTGTGCTTCCAATTTGTTCTTTCTGGGATGAGCTTAATACTGTAATTACTGTCAGCAAAGCTGCTCACATGCAGTGGTAATTTTTCCCACTTTCAGCCTGTGGTCGATAATGAGCAACCAATTACAGATAATTTTGCAACAGGTGCACTTAATGCCTGTGCTCTTGTTTACAATGACAAAATGTGGGAGTAAAAGCATAGCTGGAATGTGAGCAAAAGTTGTACATGCCTGGCTGGCCTCAGGTTTGACTGAAATTGAATGACCTTTGGCAGTGTATTGTTGTTGGAGTGCGAAATTATTTTCTGTTGCACAGATTTGTTTGACTTGTTTGAATCTTTCCTGGCTAGAAAAGAAAAGAAACCATACCTATAGGGCAGGAGTTTGTTTTATCTGCTTGGCCCTGCACTTGTGGTCTAATAACTGGGGAGGTGAGGGTAGTGATCTAAGGTTACTTGGTGGTAGTTGTGATCTTTTCACTTCCCTTTTGTTTAGGGACTGCTCAGGAATTTAAAAGACATTTTGAAATTCCCATCTTGAAGGGCAGAGATGCTGATGCAAGTGAAGCTGAACGACAGAAAGGAGAAGAGAGGCTTAAAGAGCTCATCAGTATTGTGAACAGGTAAACTTCATTCCTCTTCTCTTTGCAGAGCTTTTGCATAAACCCTTGGTGAACACTGGTATCTTTCCAAATTGAGGTTGTATCTGTAATGAATTCTCTTGCCAGTTATGTCTATTCAGCAAGTGATTTTGCCAGTATTATTGCCTAAGAAGTCTACATATCATGTAGCTTGAGTCTGAAAAAAAAGTGTCTTGACATGGCGAGAGAATGAGTAATGTTGCTATGTTTTGCTGTTGATTACCCGAGTCACAAAAGAGTGCAGCTCCCAGTTTCACAGCTGTAGGTGCTGTAAGGGTAGGATTTAAACTACTAGTTCTAGAGATGTGACTTTTGATCCCTAAGAAGCACGTCTGTGATGTAAATGCTGTCTTATTTCTCTGCTCGATTTTTAGTGTTTATTGAAACCTGGATTCTGTTCATGAATGCAACCAATGTATCCAGATCTGCTGGCAATCACTTATTTCTGAGAACTTGTAAAAGAGACTGTTTAAATTCTCAGCATTGTTGGTGTTTTCATTTATGCTTTTTTAACCTGAGCTTTTTCAACAGTTAATAGTCATGGTAAATTGAATTTGACACTGTATACAGCCTCTCTATAGAGGCAGCCCTGGCCTTGACTCACGTCAGATTGCAGAAACCTCATAGAAGGAAATGGTTTAGAGGAGAAAAGCTTATTCCTTCTTGAAGTGCATTTATTTCCTTTTATGGTTGATGAAAAAGGGGTGTAAATGTGTGTTCAGGAATGCTGTTGCTTGCCTATGTTGAGCTTTGTGTCCTTTATTGCAAAACAGTCATGATACACAAATAGGGAAGATGAAGCACATAGCAGTAACAGATAATGGCTGAATTGGGTAGAAATTACAAATGAGACAGTGATGCAAAGATTTTGAATCATAGATGTAAGGCTGGAAGGGATCTGGAGAAGGCATTTAATCCATCTTGCTGTCCTAAGGTAGAAGGTGGTAGATCTAAACTATCCCTTCCTTAACCCCCATCCAGCACTGAAGATATTTTGCACCTTTGCCAAAGCATCACTGTCTTTGCAGTTAGAAAATACTTTTAATATGTAACATAAATCTTCCTTATTGCAGCTTAAATCTGTTATTTTTCATCCTAGTGCTCATAAGCTTAGAGACCAGATTATTCTGTTCTTTTAACAGCTTTTGACAGATTCTGGGGCTGTCACGTATCCCTGCTGTCTGTCTTCCATTGGTTTCATAACATCCTATTTTTTGTGTCTCCTGGCAGAACTATGTTTCTGTACCTCATTGCTCAGTTTAGCACTTTTTCTAGTCCACCCTATCTTTTCTAAGTGAAGTAGAACACCCCATGGGGCATTTCTTGAGCCCCTTTGCAGAAGTCTTCTTCCAGACAATAAACCCACCTTGGCTGAGGATAGCTATTATTATGTGAAGAGCTGCCTGTTTGTACTCTGGTTTGTGTCCATGATGTGTGTTGGTTATATTCTGTCCTTGTTTGCTGTCCATGCTGCTAGTCTGCTGTAGCTCCTTCTGAGAGTGCATAGGTATTCTAAGGAGGAGCTGAGTTTCTCTCCTAATGGATTAGGCTCTCTTAGGTGGAATCATGTCTGATTGCTTTAAATGTCATGAACCAAATTTGGAAGCCTCATAAAGACAGTGGCTTATACTGGCATCCATGGCATGAGCTGGTGGAGACTCTTAACATTGCTTTGAGCAGATGGTGTCTGGCCATTACCATTTGTTGGTCTGTCACACTTTTATAGGTATCAGAAGGATTTTGAGCTCATGAGGAATAATAGTGATAAAATGGGTTTGATGTCATCCAAGCATCTTATCTTAATTTCCCTCCTTGCAGGTGTTTAATCCGAAGAACTTCAGATATCCTGTCCAAATATCTGCCAGTGAAGATTGAGCAGGTGGTCTGCTGCAGGTACCAGGAAGCATGTTCTCTGCCTGGGAAACAGAGAGCCAACAGGAAGGACCAAAAAGTTGCAAAAAGTCCTTTGATGCTTGTTGTGACTGCTTTCCTCTAGGAGTGGGGTTGTAGCCATTGGCAATATCCTGCTTTTCCTCCCAAAGCAGGGATGGATAAACCACAACTGGTGGTTCTGCCAGCAGTTGGTGCCCTCAGGGCAGCCATGTAAGGCAGAGTCCTGAGCTGTACAGAGTATCTGTGAGCTTCTCTTCCAGCTCTGGGATGAGTTTCAGTGATCTCTACCATGTGGCTTGGAGTCAGATCTAGGCTGTCTGTGCTATAACTAAAAAAGCTAAAAGAACCGTACTGTATAGGAGGAGGAGACAGGGTGAGATGATTTGGGCACAGGCAGGTACTGCAGGCCTCTTGTTTTGTTTCAGACTGACACCTCTGCAGGCTGAGCTGTACAAGAACTTCCTGAAACAAGCTAAGCCAGTGGAGGAACTGAAGGAGGGCAAAATCAGTGTGTCGTCTCTCTCTTCCATCACTTCCTTGAAGAAGCTCTGCAATCGTAAGCTGTTCCACTCATACAATGAGTTTGGATTTTTGCACTGTTTGTGGGGTTTTTTGTGTCTCCCTTGTGCATTCCATAGTCTCTGAGCTCTGTTTGGTCTTCAGACCCTGCTCTTATCTATGATAAGTGTGTGGAAGAGGAAGAAGGTTTTATGGGAGCCCTAGACCTCTTCCCTGCTGGCTACAGCACCAAATCTGTGGAGCCTCAGCTTTCAGGTAAAGTGGAACTCAACAGTACAAATGTGCTGCCTAGCAACCATGAGACTATATTTAGTGTCTTACCAAGTGCTCTTCCAGGGTGTGGAATTTAGGAACTTCTGCTCTAGCTTTCTTGCTTGCCCTTTCATCCAGGAAAGATGCTGGTTTTGGACTACATTCTCGCTGTTACAAAAAGCACCAGCAATGACAAGGTGGTTCTAGTGTCTAACTACACTCAGACACTGGATCTGTTTGAGAAGCTCTGCAGGAACAGAAGGTTTGTCTTTTATGTTTTGTTGTTGGTTTTTTTTTTAATTCTGTAAGTCAGTATTTGTAGCCTTCTCTGTAAAGGAAATGGGTTCTTTTTAAAGTTTGTATCACCAGGAACTTGTGATATTTACCTCAAATATTCCTGAATTGAAACTAATATGGCTTGTTCTTTGACTGCTGGGGTTGCTCAGCAGTATTCCTGGCCCTCCACAGAGGCTCCTAAAGGCTGTTGTGGAAGACTTTTATTTTTCAAGTAGGATGTTATAAGGATCTCAGTAGTCTGATTGTAGCAAATGCTGTATATTCTAGATATTTATATGTCCGGCTGGATGGCACGATGTCCATTAAAAAGAGAGCAAAGATAGTGGAGCGATTCAACAGCCCCTCGGTATGTAGAACCTGTTGGATGTGAGCGGGTCTCCTGCTAGTTCTTTATGCTGTGAGTAACAGTGTATCTGCCTCTGTAGTTTAATCCAAAGTCTGCCTTTTCCCACAGAACCCAGAGTTTATCTTCATGTTAAGCAGCAAAGCAGGTGGCTGTGGTTTGAACTTGATAGGGGCTAACAGACTGGTTATGTTCGATCCAGACTGGAATCCAGCTAATGATGAGCAGGCTATGGCTCGTGTGTGGCGGGATGGCCAGAAGAAGACATGCTACATCTATCGACTGCTGTCAGTGAGTCCTACTCCTTTCACTACCTCCTCAACAGGAGTTCATGCTAGCTCAGACTGCTGCTGCCATGATTGGGACCAGCAGGGGAATAGCTCTTGTGTAGTGACCAGAATTGATTTGAACTTTATTGCTTCCTACCCTTAAATGTGTTGCTATGGAAAACTATGAAGGTTCAAGCTGGAGGGTCATTACTGCAAGCCTTGATTTCTAATAGTGACTGGCTTCTGAGAAATAGAAATCACTGTGGCTTACAAGATAAGATGATCCTTTGAAGTCATTTAAGTGTCTGACTTAAATTTTATGGGAGTGTCAGATGCCAGAGTTGCTGTTTTTCAGTCTGGCTGCAGTTGGTTTGGGTCTATGGGCATAATAAAGAGCAAGTATGTTCCCAGAATTACAGCAGCTTTTAGAATGAAGCTACCATTTAGCAGGTGGGGTGGCCTCTCTGTAGAGGAAAAGCACAAAGGAGACTGGTCTTTTCTGGTTAATGTAACACTTTGTCCACCACTACCAGCAGTGATTACTTCTCAGAAATGTCCCCTCTCTGCCCTTGTTCACCCTTGCTTCTTGTTAGTTCAGTGTGGACTGCTTTGATCTGTATGTGTCTGAACTAGCAAATACTGCCAATGCTTGTGTCACCCCGTGCTGGCCTTGTTGCTGTTTTATGAGGAAGGTTATGTTTAGGGGTTTTTTTTCAGGGTGTGGCTGTAGCTGCTTGGCTCCTTCCAGTCTGCACAACCTGGTGCAGTTTGTGAGCTCCAGCCACAAATGGCAACTCTACTTCCTCATTCGTATCTCTTGTTGGATGCACTCCTTTAGCCATGATGAAAGTCAGGCAAGGCAGAGTTTGGTTAGATCAGCAACTGAATAGGACATGGTTGGAGTGCAGAGTGGCTCTTTAATACTAGTGTCCCAGCTGTGCTTCATCTCTGATTCTGTCTCCTGTAGACTGGCACCATAGAAGAGAAAATATTCCAACGGCAGACCCACAAGAAGGCCCTCAGTAGCTGTGTGGTGGATGAGGAGCAGGATGTAGAAAGGCACTTCTCTCTTGGGGAGCTGAAGGAGCTCTTCACACTGAATGAGACCACCAGCAGTGACACCCATGACAAGTGAGTATACTGAAAGACAGATGGATGGGATCAGATAAAAACCACCTCTACAATTTGGCCTAATAATTCAGGAATTCTTCAGGCAGTAGGAGGAAGCTCAGAGAGTGGAAGGGCCTTAAATACCTCTGCTTCTGAAGCTGGTAGCTACCTGGAGACAAGCACTTCCTTATTCCCCTCCCTTGTTGCCTTTGTTTGGAGCTTATGAAATATTGGAGCTAAGGAAAAAGAGAGATTGATCAGAGTTTGTCAAGTTGGTCCTTCCTTGACACCTGATTCCTGGTGGTTTATGATCTCCACAGGCTGAGCTGCTTCTACTGTCAGGGTTACACCATCTTCTAAGAATTCATGAAGCCAACCCAAGTGCTGTTCTGGAGACTAAAAGAATCCTGTTCTCATTGCTCTTGCCCATCCCTGAGACCTGTGGTATTGTAGGCACCAGGAAGAGGACAGGGAGTGCAGGAAAATGTTTCACTGTGGAAGTTAAGAATCTTAGTTCAGGCAAGAAGTGAAGAGGATTAGTTTAATCTGACTCAAAGCTTAGCTCTGTCTGCATAGCAACAAGGCTTGCTAGCAGGGCTGCTGCTGTTCTTTGTCTCCTTTTGTGGCAGCTCAGTAGGGCATCTCCAAAACAGCCTGAGCACAGCTTGGTGGCTGTTGTGGCATTCAGGATGCAGTGGTTTGGTTTGTGGTATACTCTCTGGAACATGGGAAGCCTGATGCAGTGCTAAGGTGTCCCAACTTTGAAGGGCACCTCCCCTTTAATTTCCTCTGGGTCATGCTGCACCATTCCCACATGGCTAAACATGGAAGGGGCATGTTGTTAGAACTCTAAGGAATGACTCTCATTCTAGAAACCCTAAGCTGTTGCACATGCCAAAATGTGTTTGTGCATTGTAGTAATGAATCCTGTTTGAAAATCCAGTTGTTGGTGCTGCAGGTAAAAGGGAACCAATCCAAAATGCAGTCATTGGACGGCATTTTACAACTCACCTGTATGCTAAGGAAGGTGGATGAACTTTGCATTGACCTGGGACTGGCTCTGTTTCAGGATCAAGTGTCGTCGCTGTGTGAACGGCCACCAGGTACGACCCCCTCCTGAAGGGTCCGACTGTACCTCTGACCTTTCCCAGTGGAACCACTGTGCTGATAAACGGGGATTGCAGGACTCTGTGCTGAAGGCTGCATGGGATACTGCTGTCACCTTCACCTTTCATCATCACTCCCATGAGGAGCAGCGAGGGATTCCCTAACAGGTTACTGTCCCCTGTGGGGGCAAGGGCAGGCTGCTGTAGCAGCCCACATCAATTTAATTCCTTTTCAGTGAAAGGGGCAGCAGCATGTGCTGAACTCCTGTGCAGCTGTGGAACAGCAGAACACTGTTATTTCTGAGGGGTGATAGGGCCCTTGGCATCCACCAGACTGCTGCAACAGCGAGGAGTCTGTGGTGCTTTCTCTGCTGTTGTGTGCTTGTAAAACAGCCCTTTGGGAACTGGGAATAACTGGACCTTGTGTACCTGATGAGTCAGCACTAGTTCTTGTGCTGTTGGTCTCTGTGCCTTCTATGCTGCCAAGTTTTGCCTTCAGGTTTAAATTAAGCCAATGGTTCTGTAGTGCTTGATGTGCACAGTTGTGTTCTTGTCTGACAGCTGTGACTTACAGCTGCTGGTAAGAAATTTGCAGGATCTATTCCTGTTGTGAAACGTGAACTGTGCTGTGATTAATTGGGAAGAAGAGGATTTTTACAAGGGAGAGAAATTACAGCTTGTGTTTTGAACATCTGGTCTTGAAAGAACATGTAGGCAAGTAGGGAATCAGGCTCTAAGGTAACTCCATTTCTAAAACTACTTGCTTTGTTATGGGCAGGATCCCCTGATCTAGCAGTCTTTTTAATTAGATCACATTGCAAATCAGTAATAAAATTCTCAGTTTGGTACATAATGGGTCTTAATTATATTTTTATTATAAAAATGCTACAAATGTTACAAGCTATTTAAGACCTACTCCCTGGGGAGAGGAACAACCAGGCTACTCCAGGCCTGGTTAATAAACCATTAACATTTTTTTATACCCTTCATCATTGTCCAAATTAAGAGGTCACAGCTTGGGGCTTCTGTAGCTTGTTTTCTACGCCAAGGGGAAGAAGGAGCTCTTACTTCAGAAGACAGAATTCCTGAAGTTGGAGATGACCTTAATGTCAAGTCCAGCACTCCTGCACAAAAGCAAGACCACCTAGAGCCAGTTGCCAAGGACCACAACCACATGGCTTTTGAGGTTTTTCCAAAGATGGAAATAGTGCTGAGACACTGGCTGAAACATGTAACTTGCACCACCACCAAGTGAAATGACCTGTACACAGATCTGCAGGAAGTCTCATTTGGTATCTGTCTTGCTTACCACGTTCTCAGTTGGAATATTGCAAGAGTTAGATTGCCTTGAAATACAGCCACTGATCCGCACACTCCTGTGTGTCACTTCTTCAAATGAACAACAAAGTGAATATCTACTCTGCTTAAACCAGAGGAAGAAAAACTCACCTGTGCTGTTCAAGTAAATCTATCCAGCCAGGAACTGAACTGCATTCTGCTACTCCTTCGTCCATCACATGACACTGATGTAGTCAGCAAAAGCCTGGGAGGAGTCCCATGAGTCGCTGACCACAATGCACACAGCTCTGAGACGCTGAAGTGCTTCTTGAGCCGTTTCAGCATCCTGGTCCAGCCAGTTCTGGAACAGGCGGAGGTGTGTGAATTGAATCTGTCCCTGTCTCTGCTGGATATGGCCTTCCAGTTTCTTTGAGAACTCTAGGAGTCCATCAGGTTTGATGCAATTTGAACTTTCCAGGAGAAAAAAACAAAACAAAACATTAAGAGTTTAAGCTGTAATTTGAAGAATTCAAATTGCTGTTTATTCCAGTAACTGCCACTTCAAATAATTCAGAATTACTTAGTTCAAAGTACAACTTTCTTAATGCACAGGAAGTGTGAATAACCACTAACAAATCCATTATCCTGGCTTCCTTACCACTGACTTAGCTAGACCTAGCTCTGACCTTAAAAAGTTGAAAGAGCAGTTGAGTCTCATAGCTATCATGACTACAGGACCTAGTCCAACCTAGAGGTCCCAGTGCAAGCATCAGCAGTATGTGATCACTTCTCTCTTCCTTCTCAGAACATCTCAGGAGCAGGTGCGAGATCCTGGTGTGTCTGGGAGATGAAAAGGTCATTTACCCTGAATGGATGAAGTTGCATGCTGGCCTTAATCTTGCAAGAGACACAGTAATAATCAGGATTCAAGGCTGCTGAAGGAGTGGCTGTGGTTAAATGAACTTTCATACCTGTGTACTCTCAGCAACCTGAGCTATTAGGATGTACGTAGATCAGGAGGAATCAAGAAAAACAGACTTTACTGTTACAGAAATGCCACCCTCCATACAGGTTACTGCCCATCTTTATGCTCAAGGAGAGAGAAGCAGTTCACACTGAAGAGCAAAGATGAGGAAAGGCATGCAGAAGCAGTCACAGGATCTGACATAATTTGCTCCCTATTCCAGGGCAGTGGAAACAGCTACTCACACTGCTGCCTAAGAATAAATGTATGTAAGGATACTGTCTCCAACATACAGCACCAAAAGGGCTTGCAGCAGTCCCTCAAGGGTGCAACAAATGAAAGCTGTTTTTAAGATTGATCTTATTTATAATAAAAGGGATAATGAGATGCCTCAAGGATGCTGAAGGTCCCTGAGGTTTTATGTGCCCATTGGAGTGTTTCTCCAAGTTTTTATTTAGCACATATTCCCCTGAAGGAACAAAATCATACTGAGTCCTATTCAGCTCTGGCCCTCCTAAAACAAGAAATTCAGCAGAATACCTGACATCCAGCTGGCAAAGAGAAGAGGAAGAATCTTCAGAGAAAATGTCTGCAAGGGCAACCAGCCTGTGATTCCCTAAGAAAGAAATGCAGATGTTAGATGGAACCCTGGAACAGGAAATCGCTGTGGGGCAGGGATAATAATAGAGTCATCAAGGTTGAAAAAGACCTTCAAGATCATCAAGTCCAACCCACAATCACTAAATCATCTCCCAAATGCCATGTATGCTTGTTTGTTGAACCCGTCCAGGGATGGTGCCTCAACCCCCCTCCCTGAGCAGCCTGTTCCAAGGCCTCCCCACTCTTTCTATTAAGTTTTTCGTAAGATCCAGTCTGAACCTCGCCTGGGGCAACTTGACCCCACTTCCTCATCCTATCACTTGTTCCTTGTGTGAAGAGACCAGTGTCCACTTCTCAATAACCTCCCTTCCTGTAATCATAGACAGCAATGAAGAAAGGAGGTTGTAAGTATGTGCATGCTGCACAAAGGGTTTCTCTCTGTACCCTCAGTCTTTCCCCCACAGTGGCCTAAAGCAAATTCGCAGCTGAACAGAATACTGAAGGCAGTAGAAACGTTTGCTGATAGGGCAGTTTGTTTCTCTAGAGAAATGTGGGTTTTGTTTGAGAAGTCAATATGCAGCTTTATTTTGAAATGGCCAATAGCACAGGGTTACACTCAAACCTCAGAAATAAATTGTATTTCAGATGGTCCCAAGCCTTCCCATTTCATGAAGAGGAAACTATTCTGGATTTACTTAGCCTGTGATCCAAACAGCCTGTACTCTCTGTAAATTCAGCTTCACTTCTTTTATGCAAACCCTTTGTTATCACCATCTCTCCAGTATTGGCCAATACTATTTAAGGCACAAAATTCCTGAACTTAGGTAAAATCTGTGCCTCTGTATTAGAGGCAGCACATCTGCTGCTGGCTCTGTTCCCATTCAAGTCTGAAGACAGTGTTCAGTCAAATCTGGAGTCTTGCTGATGCTTTTGCTGCTCAGAAAAGCAATTGTAATGCCCCCACAGCACATGGGTTCTTGGTAGGATGCTGAAATTCTGCCTTTAAAAAATTAACTCGGTGGTCCTTACTTTGTAAGCTAAATCCCCTCTGTTCATGCATGTGTTCAGCTCAGCATGGAGGTCATGAGCTACAATGGTCAACTCCAACCCTGAAGCTATCTCCAAAAGACCTATAGTCTATGGTCAAGGCACCACAGCAAAGCTCACTGCACGTACCAAGGCGATTCCCAGGCAGTTTGAGGCTCTTCAAACGTGAATTTTTTTTCACTACATTGATGATTTCGGATAAAAACTCAGTAGTAGAGCTTTCAAACAGACGACAGAAGGAAAATGTAATTTCTGTGGAAGACATGGATTGATGGTACATGTTAGTACTCCCTGTATGCTTGCTTATTCGATAACTGCCCCAGCCCCTCATCTATTTACAAGAACAAACCCTCCCCAGCAGTAGATTACATGCAACAGCACCTGCTGCCACAGGAAAACCAGAGATCATGGCCAGGGAAGTGGCTTTGCCAGCTGACCCAGTTAAGGGTCGATGCGCTCTGCAGGTTGAAAACCTTTGTTTTATAGCAAAGACTATGGATTCTGCAGCACACAGCAGCTTTGTAACTGCTCCTCTCTCTGCTCTGCTGGCACAAAGAACCAGACACATTACCACTCTGCCAATGGCCAAGATCTTCCCTGGGACAGCGGCACATGGCTAAGCCTTGCACATCCAAAGTTTACCTCTTTAAATGTCAGCCAGCCAAAGCAACCACCTGCAGCACCTTTCCAGGCACCAGCACCCAGTTTTCTGTACCTTGCAGGCCAGGATCCTGAAGCAAAAGTAGAACTTCTTTGTGGTGCTCAGCCAGGTTCACATCATGAAAGCTCAGTTTCTTCAAATCTGGATTGCACTCTGAAAGCAAAACAAGCCCTCAGGTCAAGTGCTGTACACTTTAGCATGAAAAGATCTCGATCCACCTACCAGTTAACACCCAGAAACCGAATTTGATTTGTGCTAGACTATGTGTAATTAAAAAGGACCCATCCTGCTCTACAGCATTATTTACATGCTCAGAACAGAAAGTGGTATGGGTGACACCCATTCATTTTCTTCAGGAGACTTCCAAGAGTCACACTGAGGAAATGGACCTACTTAAACTGGCTTCATGATAAAGCATGGACAATTGCACCAAGGAAGGTACTCTGTGTCACAGTGGTGCTACCTGCAAATCAGCACAGTACCTCTGAGTGTGCCCAAAAGACGCCCAAGCTCCTGAGAACAGGGCAGCGTGGCGCTGTCGAAGGACAACTGCTGGAGGGACTTTGATGCCTTGAGTACTGGCAACAGGAACACGGTGTGCAGAGGTTCCCTGGGAAATCGGATCTCCAGCTGCTCCAAGCAGGTCTCTAAGGGAAAAAAAGCAAGTAACTATGAAAGAGCTTGGTCTGAAATGACAGTCTTCAATACAGCTAGGTCCTGCAGCAAGCAAGCAGCCTGTGTTTCTAATAATTGTCATCTAGGTTGGTAGAAAGTGCCGATGTGATGCGATCTGACCCAGAGAGCTCTGGCATACTCAGATCTATGGTTACAAATAATTTAAAGTTCATTTCAGAACTTATGACAGATCACATGGCTCAAATTTCTACTGCATTCTGATAGTCTAACAAGCTTGGCGGAAAAAGTCACCCTGTATACACAGCTCTTCCCTGGCCCTACTCCGGTGTACTTGCTCAGGCTCCACTCTGCTCATTCAAAGGTTAATAAGAGTTATGAGAGACCTGTATGCCGAGAACAAACTGCTGTAACTCCCAGACTGTACACCAGAGGCTTGAGCAACACTTTGCCATCAGCTGTGCTATTGCAATGATTGTGAGATGCTTTTCCTCTACTTAAAGGTCTCATAATCAATCTTGTGGACAAACCATAAGCTTCCAGCCAGTTTAGATGGCTGCAATACGCTCCCCATAGGCTGTGTGGACAGCTAGCCAGTTATGGCTGGCCCTCTACAGGGTAGAGCTTGCAGCAGGTTGGCATCCAGCAACAGAATGCTTTGGCCAAGTCCCAGGCTCCACAGAGCACCTCACAGACAAAAAGACAAAGTACAACACTGCCTAAATCAGAAAGGCCAAGTTGTAATTGCATAAGCTTTTGCAGCTCTGTCTGACACAACCATGACGTGTCCTGGTTGTTACTCAGTATGAGTCCTACCTTGGATTTCTACCTCACTGCATCTTGGATTCCCCTCTGGGCTGTTCCCTTCCAGCTGGTTTTTGAGATCGAAGCTGACCGAGACTGTGCAGAGCTGGGGAAAGGCACTTAAGATGCAGCGAACAAGGTCCACACAAGGCATGTAGGAGAAGATGTCACTCACACGCACTACACGGAGGTGGCAGCCTGACTGGCGAGAGAGAGCCCGGAGCCCAGACAGGATGCAGAAGATGCTGGCACCCAGGCCTGGAACAGCATTTGTACAGAAAGGTATTAGCACTGCCTCTACAGACACCAGTGTATACACACAACTGGAGCTGTGTCAACAGTCAAGCAACCCAAGTCACACTAAACTCCGATGGCTTTATCCACATGTTCCTAAGCTAGACTGTGCACATGGGAGATTGAGATCTGGCTCTTCCCTTTGTCCTCTGGGGATGGTGTTTTAAGCACAAGCCCAGGGGCTGCTCTTTCCCAGAAAACCAACATTCTTTCCCTTAAACAGGTTACTTAAACACTCACTTGGCATCTCTACTGATGCTGTTCTTGGGATCAGGTACCAATACTCTTACAGTGCTCATTCCAGTAAAAATAAAGTCAGGATAAACCCGAGCAACAAGCCAAACCATTAAACGAAAGCTGGAAGGAAGCAACCTGTTCACACCACTAACCATTGTAGGAGAGAACCAAGTTTTCTAAAGACACCCAGGAGCTCAGCAGATTACTCAGAGTCCGACATGTCTCTCCAGTCAAAGGAATGGAGAATAATTCCAGTGTAGACACACTTCGGAAGCGGTGAGCGGCTTTCAGAGAAAAGATCCCAGCAGATTCTTTTTTCTTACAGGCAGTGTGGCCAGTGCATGGAGTGCATGGGGAGGGATTAGCCCAGTTCTCACCATTTTCTCCCTCTGTTGTGCTCTTAGTGTCAAGTAACCCTGAATTATCTTCTCTAGCAACAGTAAAAACAAAATCATACAGGTCTTCTGGGTCAGAATACAGTCCCCTGTTTCGCCTGAGGCAGCGATGTTTTTTTCTGACTGCAGATTTCAGCCGTCTGCGTGTCTTTCGAAGAGCAGGAAGACATGACAGCTGGTCTGAGACACTGGAAGATCCCTCCTGAATGCAAGTGTGGTCACAGGGCTCTTCGCCACTTGTCTCCTCACATGCTTGGTTTTGCAGAGAACTCAGTCCAGAGTTCAGGCACGTGTCAGCACCGGATCCACTAATTTCCACATCAACCTCCTCTGGGGCTCTGGAGAATTGCCTCTGATTCTCATCATCACTCCACTCCTTCTCATTGTAATGGTCCACCTCTGCCTGCTCCTGTGCCAACTCCTGGGTTTGGGCTTTGTTCTCTCTGCAAAGACCACAAGGGCTGCTGTGATACATGAGGGCATTTCCCGAGCGCCAAAACCCAGCGCTCATGCTCAAAATGAGAACGAGAAGAACTGGGTCAGGAACAGGCCAAGAATACACGGACACCTGGCTAACAGAGCCATGGTGAATCAGCCGGTGAAGAAGTAAAACCAGTGAATGCCTGATGGACTGGTTGGAGGACAGGAGGTGCTGGAACTTCAGAACCTGCAGGGAGCCAGCCAGGTTTTCAAGCACTTTCTGGTTGTGCTCAGCAGTGAGCTCCACCACGCCCTGCAGCATGTTGCAGAGAGTAAGCTGGGAAACGTGTGGGGAGGTGTGGAGCAGTGGTGAAAAGTGTTGGTCATTGAGACGCCAGTCAGAGGAAACATCCAAGACACCATGAAGAACATTTGAGAAGAACGTTTCAAGGAACTTCTTCCTCCAACAGGCTATATTCTGCAATTAAACAACAGCCCTATATTAATAAAATGCCAGGTGCAATTTTCCTCATTTTCACTTAAATTGCTGCTGCCTGCTAAACTGGTCAGTTCAACACAACTGTGAATAACCTGCTAGTTCTCAACATCCTTCCTCAATATATCTGTTCAAAACAAGGTCTACTCTCATCACTCTCTGTATCCTGCTTCTTCCCTAACTTAAACACTCTCAGGGATGGAAGCTAAGCCAGGATTTTGTCTGTTATAAGCTACATAATCAGGAATTGTATTCCCAAGTGTCTATTTAAAGGCTGTGATTGTCTGTTAACATGCTGAGTCGGTGGATCTGCTTCAGTCTTCCTACGTAAAACCACTCCTACCAACTCACTGTTTTCTGTATTTTTCTAGTGCTTTCTAAGACATGCACATTTTTTTGCCGGTGTAGGTGTGAGCATGATATAAAAATACCAGTTTTGTCCTCCATTTCCCTCAGAATTCCATCCCTAAAAGCAGGATTTATTCTTTCAGCAAATTTGCTGAAGGGTGTGGCTGTACTCTGCAGTTCCTTTGATGAACCCTGTTTCCAAAATGACTGTACTACCAGGGTCATGCCTTGGTCCAGATCTCTACAAACACTTGACTGTACCTCACTCTGAGGTGACCAGGCCCAGGAATCAAACTTGGGAAAGAGTGGTTTTGATTGGAAGAGACCTCAAATATCATCTAGTTCCAATGCCCCTGCCATGGGCAAGGACACATCTCTCTATACCAGGTTGTGCAGAGCCCAAATTGTGTCTCTGATGGCAGAGACTGGGTTCCTCTGTTATGCTCCTTCTCCTACCAGCAGCATCCCCTCACCTCAGAGTTGGGTGGTCTGGTTTTCATCACATCATCCCACAGTTTTCGCCAGATGGGCTGTGTTGAGAGGCCTGGGGGGAAAACAATAATCAACCAGGATTACTAATGAACCATACCCCTGTCCTGGAGCTCGCAGGGCAAACTGGGTACTGCTGGGGGTGCAGACCCAGATCTGTGCAGCGAAAGGACAGGGCTTCATGATGAGAGGAAGACCACCACCGCCTAGCAGCAGATTTTGTTGTTCCTCAAAAGGAGCAAAGGCTCAGCAGGGCCCACACTTCGCTAACTTCCCTGGGTATGGGCCAGAGCTCAGGGGTTTGGATGCAGAGTAGGGGGTTAGAGTGAGTGACCCTGCCCCCGTGGTAGAAGGGATTGTGCTCTAGGAGCGTCCCCCGTGGATAGAGGGGTTCACCCTTTTGTCCTGGGGCTCCCATAACCAGTCTGGACAGCTTTTCTCTGTAACCAGGGAGCCCTCGGGCCAAGGCTCACCTCTGCGGGCCAGGGGCACCCCGCGGAGTGGGCGTGTGGGTCTGTCCCTCCTATCAGTATGGGGGGACTTGTCCCTCCCTCCCGTGCAAGGGTACCCTAGGATTTGTCGCCGTCCCCGCCGGTGTCACCTGCTCTCCGCGCAGCGCCCTCGGCCCGCTCCAGGCGGAACACAGTGAGGAGCGGCAGGAGGCCCCGCAGGAGGTGTCCGGGCAGCGCTGTGGAGAGGCAAAGGGAGAGGGCGGCAGGGTGCGGGCAGGCTCCAGCCCCGCGCCCCGATGCCCCACCCTGCCCATCACCTTACCCCAAACTTCTCGTTCCAGGGCCCCCATGCTGCGGCTCACGGCCGCCGCGCTCAGCTCCCACAGGCTGCGCGGGCCCTCCGCCGCCATCGCAGCACTCAGACCCACCTCTACCCCACCGCCATCTTGAAAACGAAACCTTCCGGCCGCCATCTTGGGAAAAGGCGGGCGCAGTTGGACATGTTGGGGAAGACACGGGTGGGGCCGCACAGAGCGACCGCTACAGCCGGGCCGGAATAGCCTCAAGGCGGCTATCCCGGAAGGAAGGCGGGGCAGGGATTAGGGGCCATCTTGAGGCGGTCACTAGTCCCTGGTGGGACTGGATGTGGGCGAACCTGAAGCACCGCCCCTTAGCGGGCGGCCCCAGGACTTCCCGCGGAGCTTCCGGCCGGTGACCCTGACGAGTCCTTCTGAGCGACAGCGGAAGGGATATGGGGCTGCGGGATAACGTCGTCCACGCCGGGGAGCCCGAGGTGAGCGGGACCGCGCTAGAGTGGCGGAGGCTGCACCTAGGGGCCACGGGCGGGCGATAATAGCTGTTTTGTTCTTTTTTTTTTCTCCCCAGGAGGAGGAAGAGGAGGAGCTGGTGGTGAGTTGGGGAGATCGTTCGGGGGGACTGGGCCGGGTCCTGCCCGACCCAGATTGCAGAGCCTGCGGAACTCGCTGGCGGTGGGGGGAGCTGGAACCTCTGCACTACGTGCTGCTCCCAGGGATAGGTGCCCTCTGCCTTTCAGCACTGACAGACAAACTCGTAGGGCACTAGGACCCCGTTCCCACTCTGTGCTGGTGACCTAAAGTTTAGTGGGGAGGCAGCTTGAATTTGAGCTTCGTTGTGTATCATAGAATGATTTGAGCAGAGAGGATTGGACTAGATTATCTTTCGAGGTTCCTTCCCATCACTGATAATTCTATGATTCTATGATCTCCTGCTAGACCAGGTTGCTCAGAGTGCTGAACACTTCTGGGAATGGTTAACAGCAACTTCTCTGGGCAACCTGTTCTAGTGTGTCTCCACCCTTACTCATAGTGAATAATTTATTCTCAATGTCTAATCTAAATCTGCCCCTTTTCAGTTTCATCTTGATCAAGTATTGGAACAGGCTGTGCATGCTGATGGCAGAGTCACCATCCCCTGGAGGTGTGCAGAAAAACACGTAAATGTGGCACTGGCATATATGGTTTAGAGGGTATGGTGGCGTTGGGTTGACAGTTGGACATGATGATCTTTGAGGTTTCTTACAACCTTAAAGATGCCATGAGCTCATCACTAAGCTTCCTGATAACAAGTCCTTCCCCATCTTTACTGTAGGCCCTCTTAAAGTATGGGGTTTCCCTAGAATATTTTATTTTCCAGGTTGAACAACCCTAGCTCTCAGATAATATTTACAGGGGAGGTGCTCCAGCCCCTGATTATCTTTGTGGCCTCCTCTGAACCCACTTGAGCAGGCCCACATCTTCTTTTGGGACCCCAGAGCTGGACACAATAGTTCCAGGTGGGTGATCACCAGAGTGGGGCAGAATCACTTCCCTTGACCTGCTGGTGACACTTTTGATGCAGCCCAGAATACAGTTGGCTGCCCAGTCTGTGAGTGCACACTGCTAGCTCATAGTAAATTTTTTGTCTTAACAACACCCCCAAGTCCTCCACCATCCTGTCAATACACTCATCCCCCAGCCTTTATTTGTGCTTGGGATCACCCTAATCCTTGTCCAGGACCTCTGGATGACATCCCACCCCTGCTGTGTGTCAGCTGCACAATGTAGAATCATTAGGGATTGGAAGGGACCTNAGCCTCCTCCAAGCTCAAGAGACCCAGCTCCCTCAGCCTTTTCTCATAGGGGAGGTGTGGATCCCTCTTAAAGCAATGGGTCTTGGGGGTGGGGGGAGGGGAAGAGTGTTTTGGGGTCTCCCTGTCCTCACAATGGCCACCTGTCTGCAGGATCCTTTAACCACGATCCGGGAGCAATGTGAGCAGACAGAGAAATGCTTGAAGGCGCGGGAGCTACTGGAGCTGTGTGACACACGGGTGTCCTCCAGGTCCCAGACAGAAGAGCAGTGCACAGAGGAACTTTTTGACTTCCTGCATGCCAGAGACCACTGTGTAAGAGCCTTGATTCTTTTTCTTGTTAAATGTTTGATTCCTTGTTAAACCAGTTTCCTCTGAGTTTCTGCATTGCAAACGATGATCTGCTATTTTAGTGTTGTATTTTCCCTTTTAAAGTGGAACCTTTTTAACCTGAGGTGAAACTGTACAAGAAATCTCAGCTTGTTAGTTTTTTTGAATGACTTGTTGCCAACAGGATGGCAGAGGGTTATGGGGCTGTGTGTGTTTGTGGCCCAGAAAACCAGAAAGTGGCTGGTAACACTCTGCTGATTTTCAGCCTTAATTTATGAATTAACAGACCTTGCTGTCGTCTTCTTTTCAGGTTGCTCACAAACTCTTTAAGAACCTGAAGTGAACGTGGGTGTGATTGTCCATCTGCTTCCACAGCTGGTCTTGGGGTTCCTGGATCCACAGTACTGCTTCCCACCCAGTTATTCACCATGCCCAGTTCAAATGAAATGGCTTCCTGGCAGTGACCCAGTGTCGTTGCATCTGTACTCATGGAAGATGCGCAGCTAAACAAAAGCCATGTTGATGTTGTGCGGTTTTACATATTAAATATTCAGACTTCCCATCGAGACTGCTTCCCATCCTGTTGTTATCTTGTGCTTCTAACTGGTTCTCAGTTGTGATGAAAATAGTGGGGGTCAGAGCCCTGTTTTGAGGAGGGATGGACACTTTTCCTTTCCTGTGTGAGTGTCCCTTTTGTGCAGCCGTGGAGTGCAGCCTGATTCTCCAGGGAAGAATTGGTCAGCTGGGACCACAAAAGATTATTTCCAAGCTCCACACGACCAATACTGTTCACGGAGTTTAGTTCTGACTAAATTAAAGAGGGTGCCCCTTTTTCTACATTCCCTTCTGTGCTAGAATGCTGTTGTCCCTCTCACCTGCCAGTGGCTGGAAGAGCCTCCTGGCTGTGCTCATCTCTGTTCCTGCTCAGTGCGACCAACCACATAGCTGCAGATGGGCAGGGTGGTGATTCCACTAAGAAGGGCAGGAAGGGTCACCTGGGGGAAACTCAAACCCCCTCTGCTGACCAGAGAGTGACCTGTGGAAGGGTCAGGCTCGCGGTTTGCTTGATTTAATTCCTAGCAGGATATTTCGCAGGGTACAAATAAATGCCTGCCTCTTCCACCGGACAATGATCCCTGCTGCTCGGTGTGCCTGTCGCGGTCTGTGATGCTTTTCCGGATGGGCCCAAGTTTCCGTTGCCGGTCCCGCCCCGGAAGGTGCAGGGGCCGGAAGGTGCGGGAGGGGGGAGGCGATGGCGGCGTTGGGTGGCCGCGGGAAGGTGGCTATGGTGCTGCTGCGAAAGGGACCGGTATCGGGGTTGAGACTGGAGCTGCGCCGGCACCGGCACAAGGAGAAGTGGGTGAGCGGGACAGAGAGCGGGTCTCGTGTCAGCGCTGGATTGATGCTGCGGGGGAACGCAGCGCTGTGGTAGCGTTCCGTCCTTTAACATCTCTAGTATTGCCCCCACCCGCAGGCTGCCACGGCACCCCGCATCCCGTCCGCGCGGCTGGCACTGCATCACTTCGACGCGAACTACAGCCTGCACCTCAAGGAGCTGTGGCCCTCCGTGCGCGCTAGCCTGCTCTGTGAGCAGAAGTACGGTGCCCTCCTCAACAACTTCTCTTCTGCCGACTATGTCACCCAAGAGCTGGAGCTGCTGGATGCCACCGATTTTGTTTCCGAAGCTTCCCAAAAGCTGCAGTGGGGTACAGCTGTGGAGGACGCAGGGAGAGGGGAGGATGTGTCCCAGGAGCGGGCTGGTGACAGAAGCATGGTGGTGCAGGCAGAAACGATGACACAAGCAGAGACATCACCACTGCTTTGTGCCTCCGTCAGCTCCAACATCAAGTGCTACACCTTCCCCAGGGGTGACATCACACGTTTTCGTCCTGCACGGTGAGACATTGGTGGGACAGAGCACCCACTGTTGCTGCCAGCCACAGCGGCTGCAGGTGTGTGAACACCCACTGCTTCTGTATGTTCCTCCCTCACCTCAGCTGCTCTTTTTCTTTTTTAATGCAAACTGATGATTTTCAGGCCAGACACTTTGGGAATCCTCGACTATTATCTCATGGATGCAGCATCTATTCTGCCTGTCCTGGCACTCAACGTGCAACCAGGTGACTTTGTCCTTGACCTCTGTGCAGCTCCAGGTGGCAAGACTCTGGCTCTGCTGCAGACTGGCATTTGTGGTAAGTAGAGATGAGTGTTCCTTGTCCCCATGTGTAAAACAGGGCTGGGAGAGCATGCTGTGCCCATTATTATATACTCTTATAACTCTTGTTATAACTCTGTTAAGAGTTGGGAATCGGGAGTGTTTTCGCAAGTTTGATGTTCCCAGTGTGCCTGTTTTGTCCTCTCAGGACATGTGGCAGCCAATGATGCCTCCATTTCCCGGACAAAGAGACTCTACCAGATTCTCCATAGCTATGTACCTAAAGAAGTAAGGGAAATTGTGAGTGTCACGTCCTACGATGGAAGGGACTGGGAGCAGCTGGAAGGTGGCACTTTTCACAAGGCAAGTGACTGGGAACTGGTGAAGATAAACCCACCTAGTTCCCTTTACTTCTGTTTCAGAGGACTGCAGTTTGTCATGTGGTACACATTACATATGGTTTTCTGTAATCTTAAATGCAGAGAAAGGAAGAAGACTAAGCCATATAAAGTAATTTTTTTCTCCTACATCTGTCTTACAGGATCTGGTGCATGTGGGCATCTGGAGTTGTATCTTTATTGACTTGTGTAGTACCCCTCAAATGCTGTTCTAATCCATCACCTGGAAGGGGTTAAATGTGATGAACAGATAATTCCTGTTCCTGAGCCATGTCCAGCCGTGGGAGCTGGGTTTGTCACTGCAAGAACTCTGGCCATGTATGGTTGCAACCATAGGTGCTGCAGTGACACCTGTCTGGGGACACACAGAATAGAAGCATTGAAGGCATGCATGAGAATGTGATGTTATCCACCATGTCTGCATCTGCCCAAAGTGGAAAAGCAGCCAAATGAGGAATATGTCTGTGCTCAGGCAGCATCAGTTAGGCAAGGTGCTGAGAGTTGCTGGTGTGTGCCAAGGACACAGGTTGGGCAAGGGGCAGGTTGCATTAGGAGACTCTGAGCTTGACCCAGGCCCAGGCCTGATGCAGAACTGCTGCTGCCACAGGTCTTGGTGGATGTACCCTGCACAACAGACAGGCACTCTGTCATGGAGGAGGACAACAATATCTTCCATAAGAGGCGAACCAAGGAGCGTCAGATGTTGCCCATGCTGCAGCTGCAGCTGCTGATGTAAGTGAGCTCAGCACTATTTCAGTGTTGTTTCTACTTTGGTATCAGCTCTCTACTGCCAGAACTGAAACCTCTTCTTAGTTTGTGTCACCTCAGCTGGGAAATGTTGAAGCTGTGCATAGTTTTCTGGAATGACTATAGTTGAGCGCATAAATCCCAGCACGTGTAAGAAAGCAGTAAAGTTCTCGGTCAGGTCCTGTGTTCTTCCTGTCTCCAGCAGTAGCCAGAGGAATTAAGGAGGAGGGATGAAGGAAAGGGATGAGGTATAGTGTTGTGTGTTTGTGTGATGATCATCCAGGTTCCAGTAGTCAGCCTTGAAGGGTTCCTAAGTGTCCCATGTTTCCTCCTCATTGAGGACATAGAAGCACTCTGTCACTAGTTTTTCTGGGAAGGCTGAATAGGATGACTGCAAGCTGGGTCAACTAGGAAACAGGTTAAAGAGTCCCTTGGCAACTCTTGAACTATAGGAACCTCTTCTTCCCCTCTTTGTCAATTCATCCCATTCCTTTGGATGTGAGTGTACAATTACTCTTTGCAGCTGCTGTCCAGTAGTGTCCATCTCTTGTTGCATTATCAGCCTGAGCATCTATTTAACCTATATTGCCTGGTCTAAAAAATAGACCTTAAGTTACAGTGACACAGTGAGACTGCTAAGCTCAAGGAGATTTGTCTTTCGTCTCCTAGGAGTTATATGCTGGTGTCCCACACGGTCCTTTTCTTTCCACAATGGTGTGCATTTTCATTCTGCCTGCAGGGCTGGGATCCTCGCTGCCAAGCCAGGAGGAAAAGTGGTATATTCTACATGCTCCCTCTCCCCACTACAGAACGAGTATGTGGTCGAGAGAGCAATAGAAATTGCAGAAACCCAGTTTAACATCAGTATCCAAGCTGAGGACTTAAGCCACTTCCGGACGCTCTTCCAGGACACATTTTCCTTCTTCTCAGATTGCCGGATGGGTGAGCTTGTTCTCCCTCACCTCACAGCCAACTTCGGACCTATGTACTTCTGCAAGTTACATCGGATGTAGAAGCAGGACAGACTGACTGCTGGCTGTCAGGAGATAGCCCAAATTTTTGGGAAAAGCAGAAGTGCTTTATTTTTCTAATGTTTTAAAGTGAGTCTGTTTTGTCTTACTGCAGACATAATAAATGAGAATGATCTACTGTGGAGTTGTCCAAGTATGTTATCTGAGAATGAGGTGTTTCATCTAGGAAAGAGAGAGGTCTACTAAAGGAAGCAATTTATGTGTCTGGGTGTGGAATAAATGGCCCTGTGTGGATGCTGTTCTCTTCCTCCTATCCAATTGCCCAATTGCTTTCATCCTACATGAGCATGGGTGGGTTAACAGACACCATCTATGGATCTCAGCCTTTCTGGACCTGGTGTCACCCATCTCTGCATAACTAAGTTGCATCTGTCCCTGCTCATCTCCTGCCTTCAGAAAGAGAAAGAGAGGCCCTCAAGCTTGAGATTCAAAATAATGCCCCTCCCTTAAGGTTGGAAATGTGTTTGGGATGCCCAAGATCTTGTGGTGGAAAGACCTTGGTGCTGTGGAAAGGCCAGTGACTGTTGCCATCCCTCATGGACAGGAAGGCTATGTGTGAGGGGGAAGGTATGAACACTCCGCCATTCTACTTGCTGTTTAATGTCTAATAGGAAAGTGTATGATCCTGTAATCCAGTGAAGGATTACTGGACTTAATGATAAGAACTGCTTAATAGCAACATTTTTATTGTCGTGAGCAAAATACCAGGGCAGGGAGGGTAGACAGGGCTGTATTCCATACAGGGCAGCCCAGAGATACATCCATGTAAAGATACTCAAGTGCCAGCAAGAAAATACTACCGAGCTTTTGCAGTCCCTTTCTCTCAGCATCACTCTGCTCTTGCAGCAGACTGCAGAGATGAAAATGAGGGTGGGCTCATGTCAGTCCTTCAAGGAAGGTGCAGTTCATAGATTTATCATCATTTCAACCCAGTTTAAGCCAGTTCTACTCTCTGCATGTTGTCTCTGTTCCTTATAGGATCTGTGCTTATTGGAAAGAAGGGGGTAGTTGGGAGGTGGCTTTTCCTTCCTCCTTCCCTCATCCCTGTAATCTCAAAAGAGAAGACACGAAGCGCTGTCTCTTTTGCCTCACCTCTAGCCTGCAGGAGTGGAACCATGGGGGCTATGCTGTTCTCTTCTCACAGCTGAGGGTCTCCACCTCCTTCATCAACCGGAGGCACAGCTCTTCCTGCCACGGCAAGGCCACACACTGCACAGCCACGGGCAGCCCCACAGCTCCTGCCACAGCCTGCAGTGGTGACACAAGCAGTGAGGGGTTACCCGGGGGGAACTCAGACTTCCAACAGCTTTTGGAAACCTGGTTTAGGTACACTGCTTATCCTGGAGAGTGGGGAGGTTGGGGGCTGAGCCCTGCTGTTCAAGCAGGGTAATGTGCTGAGGCAGAAAGAATGCTCTTGCCGTTGTCATGATAGAAACAGTTGCCAAATCTTGGTCAGACTCTTTAAGGCACCCCTCAGCAGCCAGCTCTGCTTGGATCTGTCTGGCAGTGAGCTCCCTTTTTCTTCAGCATCCTCATTGCTAATCCGTGCTCTGCTGATAGCCTGGGCATGGTGAAAGCATCGTGAAACAGGAGGAAAGGGCCGTGCAGGGTTGTGGCTGTCACAACGACCTACTCAAAGCAGCCTTTGCATGGCTCCCCACAGCCTGCACCCCAAGGCTAAATGATAAGACTTTGAGGGCTTGGGACAAAAGGGCTTTGCCATGGGTGTATGAAAAAGAGATTATTTTTTCCCCCTCATTGTGCCCATATTGTTGGAGACCTTGAGGAGCATCTCATTTCAGTGAAACTAGAACATCCCTCAGGAGTTTGCTCCACCACTTGCGTATTGCATACCTGTTTCAGCATCTGGTCCCAGGGGTCATCACAACATCCTCGGTAAAGCTTTAACTCTTCTTCATCTGCTTCCGTTACTGTGGTGACAGGTACAACCCCAGCAGGGAAGTTCAGGACATTGTACAGCATTGTGGAGGAGATGGCAGCTGAGAGGAGCAGAAGAGATTATACTGGTAATCACAGTCTCCTGTCACACTTCAGACTTACACATCACATGTTCACTGAAGCCCCTCAGAGCCAGGTGGTGCTGGGAGAAGAAACTACACAAGGCTGGTTCTGCAGGTGTAAGGTCTGCTATGAAAAACACCTGCCACCAGATCATTTCACCTGTATGTCTGTTTCCCATCTGCTCACATAGCTTTATGGTAGTTATTTTTCCTCTCTCATGCCCTAGGTGGGTGGTGAAGCTCAACAGTAGTAAACGTTTCGGTCCAGTATCAAACACAGTGGTCATCTACCTCCCAGGAAAGTCCCAGGCTCACTTACTGAGGAGTTTCCCAGGGTATCCTGTTGTGAAGGCAGGTCCCAGGACAGGGCACAGCACAACATCCAGCTGGAGTTCTCTCCACTGGGTGATGAACTCGGTGCGGTATGCCTTGGAGAAGAAAGAGCAGATGACATGGAAGCCATGTTCATGCCTGGAGCATCTGAGCTCCATGATGCCATGCTCTAGGATATGTCCCAGGTTCTGTCAGGGACAAGGAAGCAGCAGCAGGCACTTGAGTGAAGAAGCAGGGGAGCATGCAATTGCCTCCACAGCAATGGCCAGACTGTGGCCAAGAATTGGAATGGATATTCTGTAGCCATCTCCACTCCCAAGTCAGCCTTTGTTGTGCTGGGACCATTAAACGTGGGCACTGTGGGTGTCTGATACAGACCTGTCTGAGTTGACCCAAAAGCCCATCTACCCCATTCCTGTCTCTCTTTTGTGCCTTTCCCTCCCATCTTGTCTCCTCCCCATCACCCCCCTGTTCAATCCCTTTTCCTGACCGATGATGCTCTGACCTGGCACTTGCCATAAAGCTTCAACTCACAGAAGGATGCCAGAGAGGAAAATTCTTAAAACATACCCGTATTTGATGGTGGTGATTCCACATGTCCTTCACTGACCTGCAAGTGGAAATTGTAACAATGCTTTTAAACTTCAAGAGGAGGAACTAAACCTCAGGAGGAGGAACTGCTTAAATAACCCCTCCAGTTGACGAGTCTCAGTGATTTTAGCATTTACTGAAAACATCTTTCACAATTTGTCTGAGGTTTGCTTTGACATTTGGCCAAGCAACAAACATCTGGAAATGGCAGCGGTTTCTCTTGTGAGCCTGGCTCTAGTACTCATTTCCACCACAGGCTTCATGTAAAAACTTTATCCATACAACTCTCTCATTCCTTTCACTAGGGACAAGTGCAGCTCTGGGGAGATGTTCTCTAAAGGCTCAAGCCATGTTTAGGATGCAGGGACAAGCACCACAGAGAGTACACTCAAAGCCTATGGAGAATCCAGACGTGTCCTGCACCCACCATGAACACAGAGGAGAAGGTTTCGTTCATTTTCATGCACATTCCTAGGGAAAAGGCCACCTTACCTCATCCCAGCCAAGGCACTCAGATAGTCAGCCATACGGGGAAACTGGAAAGGTAAGAGATTCCTGTTAGGGACATTATGTGGGGGTACAGGAAGGGAGAAGGAAGATGGAAGGGACAAGCCCTATAAAAGGATGCTCAGCTAATGAAAGGGCTACAGTGAAGTCTGGCAGGAGTCCCAATGAAGGTGTAATCTTTGACAGGCCTCTGACAGAAGGATAGAACTTCATCCTTGGGCTCCTTTGCTGCAGTAATCACAATGCATGAATCTGTAGGAAACTGGGAACTGCTAGGTCTGTCATATGAAGAGCCACTTGATGTGGTATCTGCATTAATCTTTTGCAGGTCTTGGCTGGCCCTGCTCTTATTTCCCTTTGCACTGGATAAATCCTGGCAGTGTATGAAAAAGACTTTCCAAAGCAATAGCAAGTGCCTTGGCCTGAAATCCCAGTGTTTCTAGTTAAAGCTGTCTCTCAGTACCTTCACGCTTTCAAGCATCTCAGGGACACCACTCAGCTTTGAGTCTGAGGCCAGGGACTTACCAGAGGTTTAAGAATCAGAGCCAGCAGCTTCTTCCCCAGCCTTGGGATCTTGCAGCAATTCACCTGTGGTTTCAAGCCTGGATCAACAATATCTCCTGTGCTGAAGGACAAGAAAAGGAAATCATGCCAGAGAAACTGTTCGCCCCTTCCCAGAAGCCTGAGTATTTCCATTTTGAGAGGTGGGCTCATTTCACCTGGGTGCTCATCATGGCCATGGGGAATGAGGGTGTTTCACAGCCCTCCAGCCGCGGGGATCCTACTTACAACATGTCCAACCAAGCACAGCCTCCATCAGCAAAAAAGGTCTTCAGGAACAGCTCAGTCATGACATGGTGGATCCGAGGTGGAGAAAAAGGCACCAGCTGCACCAAAACACAAGGGCATGGTGGTAGCCTGGGGATGTGAATCACTTCCCAGGCCTGACTGTGGATATTCCTCACAGGCAGAGCAGCACCTCCCCAGCCTTCAAGTGCTAATGGAGGCCCCATTTCAGTCCTTTACCAGCCCAAGCATCTCCCCAGGGGTTATTCCTCCCTCAAAACTGCTTGGCTCAGCTCTGAGATCTCTTCAAAGCTGTTCCCTCCTCCATTCTACTGCAGGCAGTCACTGAGCCAGAAACAGCACCGATTTCCTGCCTGTCTCAGCAGAATCAACAACTGCTCAGGCATGGACTCACTTTTCTATGAAGAGCACCACTAGCATGTTTTCACAGGGAAAGGTGTCTCCCATCCCATGTCCTGTCATCCTTTTTTTTCAGTGGTCCAGGACAGAGGTCTCCATGGACGTTGGGGAAAGCCCTTCCCAGAGCCCTCCTGTGGAAGGACAGCCCTAGAAATCGGCAGGGCAGCCTTCCCAAGTGCCATGCAGTACATTGCAGATGTTGCTACCTGGTGTGGGCCACACTCCTGGCCCCTTGAGGGTACAAATTAGCTAGTTTTAGTGCCGTTTCCCCACAAGTTGCTCTGCTACCTAGGTAGGGATGTGTCTGCATCGTGTATGAGGTTGTAGTAAATTAATCCTGGAACTCTGGTAGGTCCTGGTAGGTCATTTATCCCACATACGGCCTTAGGGGCTATGTCTGGTTTCTGAAGGGTGATTTCAGCAGCGAGGATCAAAGCTGGGCACACCTCAGGAGTGGGCCATGGGATGAATGTGCTCACCTCATGCCCTGCTGCTTGCAGAGCCCCCCTGGTTTCCCACACCGCTCGCCGCATGCAGGGGGGCAACAGGAAGTAGCCATCTGTGTCATAGTAGCCAATCCGCAGAGGAGCAGAGCTGGAGTACACCTAGAGCAAATAGCCACCAGTGAAGCTTTTCCAACCCTGCTGGGGGTAGCACTGCCCCTTTCCCCCCAAGCCTGTGATGAAACCCTCTGCAGCGGGAGACAAATGTTCCAGGTGTTAGAACCTCATGTTCTGATTTGCTGCTTATAGTTTCCAGCTGTCCACCACTGCCTTTTTGTCCAGCCTGTCCTTCAGACAGAGAACAGACACTGAAGACCAGTAGATTCAACCACCACTACAAAGGACAGAGGTGAAAAACCCTGAAGTTCATATGCTGCAGAAGAAATGTCCTCAACTAGCAGATCTACTGTGCGAGTTTCTGATTCTGTCTTATCTTCTCCTAGAAAGCTCCAACTTTTTGCTCATTGTGTTGCCTTTCCTCTCCACTCCCTTTTGGGGTTTCTCAATCTGGTAAGCTACATGCCAGCTGAGAAAGCAGAAATGTAAATATTCATTATTTTATGTTCTTCTAGTAATTTTGAATTGCACCCTCAAAGAGAGATAACACATTACTGGAAACCAGTACTGCAATGTGCAGAACCCTCGTAAGAACTAGGACTTGCTGACATAAGGATTCACCTCATCATTGAAGGGGATGGGTGGCACGGTGGGGTCCAGATGGAACAACTCCTGGCAAAGCAGTGCCTTCATGCACAGGACCAGGCTGTCAACATCCCTCGCCATAGGCCCCAGTGCACAAGGAACTGGATGGGAGAAAAGTGAATGGTCACATTAGGCAAGCCTTAGGACCAAAAACTGGTCAGCACAGTCACACTGCAAGGGATGATCAGGCGATGAGGTGGGATATTTCAAGTGAGCTCTGGATAGATCGTGGTTGCCTCAGGCTTTCCTCAGGCCAGAGGAGAGCAGCATGCAGAGAAGAACAATTAAAAAGTCAGGTACCTGCCAGGATCCCACTGATAGGGCCACCCACTCCAGACAGGCTGTGGGAAAAAGAAAAAGGTAGTATGTTGTTAGTTTGGGAGCGTTGAGTTATTCCCAATGTGTTTGAACAACATAGTGGGGTATTCAGTTCAGGACCCCAGCCAGAAAGACATTACTAAGTGTTTGATTCAGTCATGTGAAACAGAACATGTTGGTCAAAATGAAAAAATAATAATAAAAAAAAAGGCCAACCACCCAAAATGTAAACCACAAAAAATCCTAGCTTTGGGTTAACAAAAAAAAATAATAATGTTCCTTTTGGCATTATTAAGCCGCTTACCTTCCTTTCCTTTTTACCTGCAGGCCAGATTTCTAATGAAAACCTGTCCATTTCCCCACAAAACCTAACTGCTGTCTCCTGGGAGAGGTTCTGAGCAGAGTAATTCAGCCTTTAGGAAACTGTCCTCTTTTCCCCCAGAAAAAAAGCAGGCTCCTCGCAGTGTGGAAGAGCCAAGCGCAGAACATACCTGAGCCTTTCGGCTGTGGGTTTGAGCCCACACAGCCCACAGAAGCTGGATGGCAGCCGGATGCTGCCACCAATGTCTGAGCCGATGCCCAGGATGGAGCCTCCCCCTGCGATCAGAGCTCCCTCCCCTCCCGAGGAGCCCCCAGGGCTCTTCTGGTGGTTGAAGGGATTCACGGTCTGGCCGAAGATGGGATTGCTGCAGTCGTAGCTGGGAAGAAGAAAACCAGCAAGGAGGTTGTCAGGAACAGCCTACTGCCTTGAGATTGCTGGCTTTCCCTTGTAGCAAGCTTATGCAGCATAGCCAACCCCATCCTTTCATCCTGTATATCCCTTAGGACGTTCCCATGAGCCTCCATCATCCCTCCCACACACAAGTGCTCTTGATTCAGTGTATGTCACAGGAGGCTTTTTTCCACTTAATCTTATCTGAAAGTTATTTTCAGTGGAACAGAGACTGTTGGCAACTGATGGAAGAGGAGCTTGTTGAGGCAATATTTAAGAAGACAAGAAGGAGCCTGTCTGAGGACCTACAGGCTGGGGTTTATCTTCGGGAGCACAACCAGAAGAAAGGTTTCTAATTATATATGTTACTTGAAGAGGGACTGTGGTACGTTGGTCATTGCAAATGGAATGGCACCCTGTTTCTTCAAAACCTTGACCACAACACTGTCCTCCTGCACTGGAGCTCCCAGGCAGTGCACAAGCCCACAGGTTGATAGATGCCCCTGTAGAGAGAAGTGACAACAGACACAGCACAGTTACCCTGCAGTTTTGGAAGGATGATCTGGTGTCCCCTGTGGGCATGGGACTGGTACTCATCCACTCCCTTGCATGAAGGGTCAATGATTCCCTCTCCCTCCATTCTCAGCAGAGAGCTGCCAAGCATTTACTGGGTTCAGCCTTCTCTCGAGGCTGTCCTTGCTCTTTTCCGTGCTTTTTCTCTTCCCTGAACCAGATGCAGCTCTATATGTGCACTAGCTCAGGGTCAAACCCAGTGTTCTGCTGTCTAAGAGAAGTCACCAGTGGATGTTCAAGGATAGAACGTACATCCCAGGGAAACAGAGTGCAATCCTTTTTCAGTTAGCCTTGGTGTTTGGGACTTGCTTTGAGCTTAAAGCCCTCTTAACTGAATTGAAAAGTCAATATGGAGGAGACTACCTCACAAATTCAGCTCAGGAGTGGATGGTCAATCCTCATCAGGGTTTGTCTGTGAAGGGGTCCCTGGTGCATCTTATGCATCTTTGCTAAGGGGCTCAGTGGCCAGGCTACGGCACAACAGAGATTTGAGGTTAACAGTTCCTACTACTGGTGACTTTCTAGATTCACAGGATCATTAAGTCCAACTGTCAACCCAAGCACAATCATGCCCACTAAACCATGTTCCTTAGTCACACATTGCACATTTTTTGAACACCTCCAGGGATGGCAATTCTAATCTCTCCCTGGGCAGCCTGTTCCAGTATCTGACCAGTGTTTTAGTGAAGAAATTTTTCCTAATGTCTAATCTAAACCTCCCCTGGCACAACTAGAGGCCAAGAAGCTGAGCCTGTTCTAAGCCCTGATACTGCAAATTCTGAGTTATGTCCCAAGCAACCATGTAGTCCAGCCTGTGCTGCTTCACATATCAGAGAAGAAATTATTTGGATGAGTAACTATTCACCCTTTGAGCTTTTGCTCATGGAGGTTTTTAACTTCCAGGGTTATAGCTGCTATGAAACATGGAGCCACAGCCTCAGTTCCAGCCAGGCTTAGCATACTGTAATCAGGGTGGTACTGGACTCCTTTCTCACTCTGTGCCTAATCACTTCAGTGGTTTGTGATGGGACATGAGCACAAAGGGAAGCACCTTGTGACCGATGTGATCCTTGATGCTGATGGGGATGCCATAGAGCAGCCCTTTCTCCCTCCGCTGTTCTATTTCCTGGAGTTGCTCCTCACTCTCTGGGATAAAATGTCGCAAGCAGTTTGTCTGCTGGGTGACTTGCAAGGCCTTTGCCAGACAAGGGGAGAAATAGGTGTTAGTTAAGAACATCATTACACAGCTGCGTTGAGCACCTATCTGGATCTTCAAAACAAGAACTAGTTGCTTGTCATAAATGGTAAACACATCCCTAAAGCATCTCAGTTCAAGCGACCTCAAAGGACTGTCCAGTGATGGGTGTGACCCACTAGACAGAGAACTCCATGCCTTTTCATGTTATGTTCCTGGTATCTGCTCTATTAAGAGCTTAACATAATCACTAGCTCAAACNTTCATGTCTTTCTGTTATCTGCTCTATTAAGAACTTAACATAATCACTAGCTCAAACAAATCTCAGACACCAGCCCATTTCCCAGTGCATGGAAAACATAAGTCACTTGCCTATCACACTGCAGATAGGTCTCACCTTCTCTAAGTAGGTATAGAGGACAGTCCTGGGTGACAGCGATCCTTCCTGCAGTTTCTCAGTGAGTTCCAGTAGGGGAAGGGATAAGATGACATCAGTTTGGACACTGGGGACCTGCAAAGGGAAAGCAAATGGGATACTAGGACAGCAACTCCAGTTCCCCTTTGGCCCAGAGGGAATAAGTCTTATGTTTTGCCAACATTACCAGCAGGGCTTGCTGGAAAGGTGGACCCTGCATGAGAGGTTCAGACTTATAGCTGCCAAGTGTTTCATCCTGAATCTGGGTATCATGAACACAGTGCAAACACAGGAGCCCACCTGTCTCTGAAGATGTAGAAGATGCATACATCCACTGCAGCAAAAGACAGAGCAATGCCTGACATCAGAGCCTTCCTTCTGGTTCTGTGGGACTTACACACTGACCAAGAGTGTATCAACTGAGGAAATGCTAGTCTGGACAGAAGGTATCAAAGTCCTGGCGCACAAACCTCAGGCCAGCCCTTCACTCCTTGGAGTGGGTCCGGGTGATGTTGGTCAGCCTGGTCTGAGGGCAAACACCTAACAGCTCAATGCCTGGCAAACTACAGAGGAGCCTGCAGGGGCTCACAGGTAGCTAAGGTCTACTCAGATGAAGATGACCGGCAGTTCTCAGTACCAACACAGTTTTTTTAAAGGTTTTACCTTTATGGACAGCTATATTTAAGAAATAAGGTTGTAAAGATATGCATCTTGTAGCTTGTATGTTTTATCTCCAGGTACGTTACATGAGTAAACATGAGCTGGTTTAAGGAGTACCTACTCAGAAGCAAATGGAGCAGGAAGGAAAGGTGGTTAGAAGTTAGTGCTGCAGTAGGAATTCAGGGCCACGTCAAAACCGGTTGAGTGCCTGCCTCACCCATCCATGTGTCATGCTCTGGCTCTCCCAGGGGACACTTGGGAGATGTCCTGTGCTTCATCAGGGTTAAGTTAGGCCAGGCATCTGTTTTCTAGGCAGTCTGCTGGGCTGGGAGGTCTCACTTGCTGGAAAAGCTCTTTTGAAGACTCTCCAAAAGCCACCCAGAAGCCAGGTCTAGGGATAAAGATATAGGTGTGCGACCAGCTGTTAACAGTGTTAAAGCTACAGAGAAGATAAAGCTTTCTTGCTTGTATCATAAAGACAAGAGACATTTCTAGGTCATGGAAGAACTGGGGTTTGGATCACTGGAAGATTCAGTGCTTCATCACCTGTGTTATCCAAAACCTCTTCCCAGTGAGTAATTTACATCTCCCTGTCTGTAGACTGCAACCACATCTCATCCAGCTTGAGGAGAGCAGTGATCTCCCTTCCTCCCAAAGCAGCCTTTCCTCTTGTTGAAGGCTGCTAGCACATTTCTCCTGGATTCCTCATTTTAAAAGCTATAGAGGCATGAGCTGGAAGGAGCTGCTGAAGAACATCAGCAGACATCCTGGTGGGACTCAGACCCCGCTGCAAGGATGGGTTACCTGCTCCCTGAACTGCTGGACAGCCTTCGCCATTTTCTTCACACTCTCATCCCGGGTCCTCTGAGCGTCTTCTATTTTCTTCTGGATCTGCCTTTTACCCCACCACTTCCAGATCCCCACAGCTGCTACAGAGCTGCAGAGCAAGGCAAAGGCAGCTAAAGGATCCATCTCCTTCTCTGGCAGGAGCTGTCTCAGCTGTTGCAGGATCATAATGTGGGCTTCTGGTCTCCAAGGATGAAATGAGAAAGAAAAGCAAAGTACCAGCAGGAGACCCTTCCTACTTCCCTAGATGTGTCCCTCCTCCCAGCACCACTGCTTCGGGTCAGCAAATAGTTTGTCAGTGCAAAGTTACTGTCAATGGAGCATAAAGTGGAGAATGATTGACTGTGAATCGGAAAAGGCAAAGTTTGGCCAATTAACTTTGGGGCATCAGGTTTATGGGGGCTTTCTAGATTGGAGGAAGTTCCTGTTGTGGAGGAAGGGCAGCTGAACAAAAGCAGCAAGGAAATTGCAGGCTAGGCAGGAAATGGGAGAACTAAGAGGACAATGGGAGAAGGGGAAAAAACAGCCTGAAATCACAAAACTTCCCTGCACAGGATGGGGAATGGCATGAGGAGAAGATGCAGAACTGTGGGGTACCCACTCAACACAGGGGTGGTTTAAAAATCCAAGCCTGCTTTGAACTCTCAGCATAGACCTGTTGAGGTACAACAAGAGCTATGTGAAATTAAAGAGTTCCTGCCACAGAGAGGAGCAGCTACATGCAGGCCAATGGGCTGGGTCTTAGCAGGTCTCAGTTTGGGTGGACCTGCATCTAGGCAAAGGGGAGCAAGGAGAGAAAAGTGCTGAGAAAGAGACCACTGTGCCCATGGTGGAACGAAGGCAAAGAAGTAAAGGGATATCTCAAGTCAATCTCAAATCCACAACAGAGGAGACAGAAGCTGCCTGATTCACAGGTCAGTGTTCACTACTCCACACTGCACTCATGTGCTCTAAACATCCAAGGCCAAGTACAATGTTTTTGCATGTTTTTCTTGCCTGAAGTGATCCAGGTCCAAGGACAAAGTCATCAGCTGGAGCTGAGATAAAAACTAAGACCATTGTTACAGAAGATCAGCTACAGCAACAGCTTCGGGATTCCATTGTGGTGCCCACAAGAACTTCATTGAAAAAATGCAATTAGGCAAACTCTGTCCACTCTCACTCCCAGCCACAGTTGCACCATCTTTGCTTGCAAAAGGAAAACAGCACTGACTTACTGTCCTCACACTCCATCCAACACGTTCATCTCTCAACCAAGTTGAGTTTTCACAGAACTTTTGCACAAAACTTAACTTCTAAATGGGCAACTACATTAAAGTGTCTTTGACTCAATTTTAATTAAAAAGACAATAAATCCTGATGTTGTATCTCATGTTCATGTTTTTGGATCCAAGCACTCTGACACATTTTTCAGAACAATTTAGAAAGTGAGATAATTTCACTACACTGCTCTGAGAGAATTCCAAAAACATTCACAAAATGCTGAAATCATGGAGAAATAGGTAGTCTCCTCTGGAGAAGTTATTCCATTTGGCTCAGAGGGCTGAACAAATGTTTCCTGGGAACTCTCCAGTTTCTGACTAATTTCAGCCTGGACGAGCTTTGGAAGAATGAGACTTTCCTCAAGTTCAGTCCAACTTCACCAACACTCACAGAGTACAACAGATGGTAAGAAACTTGCCACTACTTAAGCGGCACCTTTCCAGCAACCAAGGACAATCAGCAGAGGTGAGGGTCTGTTCATATCAACCATTTCTTGTACTGTTCAGCCAGGACCTTCTCAGCTTTCCTAGAATAGGCTACAATTGGATGGGGAGAGACAAACCTCTCACGAAAATCCTCACACCTCTGACAGCAGGGGCTGCTTTCTCTCCTGGCCATCCCATCCCTGCATCTTCCCCATTGTTGTGGGTTTTGCACTATTTTCCTTGGGTCTTTACATAGCCAAGTGACTTGTGCAGATCTTCCTTACAACTTCTCCAGCAAGGTAGAGATAACATCAGCAAAGGTGCTTCTGAGAGCTCATTGTTCTTCATCAGAAGCCCAGGAATATTCCTGGTTCTTCCATTGTACTTGGTATCTTGCACAGGTCTATCCCATTAAGTGACAGCAGAGGCAGGTGTCTTGATGATGGGGTGGGTTGTACCCAGCTGCTCCAAGGCTGGGCACAAAGCTTAAAACTGGTCCTTGGATTCACCATAGGATGCAGGGCAGCTGATTCAGCGTGAATGATGTATCAGCCCTCACCCCTGCATTTCACATTTTTATGTTTCAGGGGTGATTGTTTTGACAATGCATTTCACTAACTTCTCCCTTGCAGCTTGTTTGAAATGGAAATGGGTATTCTGGGGACACTGGTGTCTCAAATGCTTCTGCCACTTTCTGTGACACCAGAGAGCTGTTTGAACCAGAAACTGTAGGAGGCCAACTGATCTGTCCTAACAACTCATGTTCTGCCGATAGTGGTTCGTCTGGAGAGTTTTATTTGCTCCTGTGCCTGTGTTTGCTGTGCCAACTATAGAGAATCCAACCTACAAACTGAAGGAAAAAAGGCAAAACCCATTTCAAAAGGTGCATTGTCTGATGACAACCTCTCAGCCTTGCTCAGTTACTCATTTAGCTGCAGAAAGGTTGAGGAAAAGAGATTTAGATTATTTTGAAAGTCAAAAGGAAGAATTAAAAATTATCAAAGCAGAAGATCACAGGCAGGATATTTTGCTGGAGATGAGAAAAACAAGTGGAAGCAAAGTCCTTTTGGCCCAAGCAGCAGTTTTGCCTGATTTTCTGGGACAGACCAAAGCCTGGACTTTGGTCAGTGCTAGGCAGCTGGAGAAGCACCTGTAAACACATGGTGCAAGTTCCCTAAGGGGAACACAGCCCTGGCCAACAACAGCTCATGGTTTGACACAGTGGCACTGTGCCAGTGGGTGTAGGAAAGAGCTGCCACCCTCTCATCAGCCTGAGGGAGGCTCTTGCAAAACTATTTATGTCCTATGAAAGAGCTTTAATTCCTTGAGTTTCAGTGCCTGAGACCACCTGACTGCTTTCAACATTACCTTCTCAACTTCCTCCCCATATTTATATAGCAATCAAACTAACATCACAGATAGCCTTGAGAAGGACCCTGAGTTTTACTCGGGAAGATGCTTTGCTTTCTGCCAAGTTGAGGCACCCACCCGCTCTTTAAATTCCTACACAGACCTGTACATCTGGTCAAAACCTGGGTCTTGTTTTGCCCATGCCTCATCCATCATCTTCTAGACACATCTCCACCTCATCCCACTTCAGTGCCTGTCATGTATATTTAACGTGGTTTGATTTGACAAGAATCCAAACTTCATTGCTAGTATAAGGTAAATCAAAGGGTTGGGTTTTAGCAGTATTAAACAATTAACCCATTTAAGAGCTAACAAGCAATGTAGCAAAGGGAAACTGTGACCTGCTTACAGATTCAAGACTAGCAAGATTTGTGCTTAAGATTGGTGCCTTAAATCAGAGTACATACATATGCAGACAAACAAATACTTGGATCCAGAAATATTTGGATCCAGAGCCCACTGCAAGATGCATAACACCTGCATAAGTAGAGGCAGAGAGATGGGAGGAAGAGGACAGCACAGAGTCAAAAGTTTCCTTAGTGTAAACACAATGCATAAATATTGCTCAGAAGATGATGGGTGAGTCTCGGGGAGGCAGTTCTTGCTCACACTTTGTGTTAATCTTGTCAGCAAAGGATCCCAAGAGGTGTTCCAGCTCAGGGGAGGTGCTGCATGCAATCCACTGTGAACCAGGACAGCTCAGAAGTGTCTCACTTTAGATCACTGTTATAGGGTTTTAGACAATTACCTTTTGTCAGATGTTTTTCTGTTGATGTCTAACTCGAGCAGTGTGATATTTCAGTTTGCGTAAGTCCAGCACATGCTGAATCCTGAGGAAATGGCATTCTATTTTTCAGGGTCACACATGTACCAGATCATAAGATGGACCATCAAAGATAATAAGCTGTGAGAGGTAGGAGGCAGGTGTGCTGGAGGTATGCCTCCATGCTCTGGTCTACTGCAGAAGGTAATTACCATACAGAAATGTTGAGATGTTGTCGCCTTGGTCCAAAGCAGAAGGGAATTGCCATTCCCCAAAGAATACAGGATGTAGGAGCCAGAATTGTTAAGGGGATCCTTAACGTCCTGGTACACCGCCTTTCACAGACTTCACCTAGCTTTCCAATACACTGTTGTATGACCCATAGAGGGGAATCACATCCTGTATCAAGTGGTGGCATCACACCATCACAGTGTCAGGAAAAGTCCAATCGAGCTCCAGAACAGGGCTAAGACCATCTATACTCTCTGCTTTGGAAGGTAGTGAGGACTTACCTTTGGATTCTGTGTCCTGGGATCTAATGCTACAGGATCCCAAGATCTGATGACTGGCTGGAAGCAGGAGAAAGGAGAGCAGGAGAAACACAGTGTCTATTCCAAGGCCACTCACGAAATGCAGCTGGAACACAGAACTGAAGTATGCATAGGGTACTTCCTTTCAGAAATAGGAGCTCTTTCACTTAGCTCAGCCTTGCAAAGATACAGGGGAATGCATATGCAAAGGACACACTGCCTTTTCCTTGCAAAACATCTGTGCATATTCAGATCTAACCAGGAATGCTACCTGGTCTGGTTACCAGATTAATGGTGAGCTTCCATCTTCTGTATGAGAGGACAGCTAAAATTTCTTTGCTCCTAGCTGGTGATAGTCAGTGGTCATTCGTTATACTCCCATCAGGCAGGAGATTTGTGGCTGGTGCAGTGCAGCAGCAGATTTGCAGAGGCAGGGCACTGGCACGAAACCTTCTCTTAGCTCTGTGCTGATGGTGTTGACCTCACCTGGCTGAGGAACCAGGACTCCCTGCATGACTCAGGCTGCTGTATCCCCATGCAACATCCCCACGCAGCACTGGAGAAGCAGATAAACAACAGTAACTGTGCTGTCCCTTAGCCCCGTGGCTCTCCTATTGCAGAAATGTTGGCTCAGCTCTAGCACCCAAAAAGATACGCAAGCCTGGAGAAGACATGGATCATCATTAACACTGATGTCTTGTTTCAAGGTATGCTTACTTATTCAAAGCCTTTTGCTCTCTTTCATCACTCGCACTTTCCCTTTCAGCTTCTTCCTCCACCTTGAGTGTGAAGGGCAGATTGAAGAACACACAATTATCACAGTGAGAAGTTAGACTCATCAAACATTGAAAATGGTCCAAATGTAGCCACCAAAATGCTTAGATTCAGCTTTCCCTCAAATGCTTATAGGCAATAAAAAATCCACAACCTTCTTTTCACATTGCTTTGCTGAAAGAAATAATGAGGAACAGGAATGAGGGCAGACCGGTTACGATTTCTCACAGCTTATGCTTTACACTTAAACAAAGGATCCTAAGTTTTCCATTAGTGCTGCAGAGCTCATTGCCACTGGATGGTGTGGAGACCAAGAGAGTAAATGAGTTCAGGAAGAAGCCCAACTATTTTGTGAATGAGAGCTTTCTTAGCAGCTGATAAAAGCCATGGGCTGACCATAGGTCTTTGCCAAAAAGTCTTGTGTCCAACCGATGGCACAGCTAGAGAGGGAATCTACGCTTAACACATTAGAGTCTCCCACAAACATCTGCTTCTGCCAATTATTGGAAGTAAAATACTGGGAGAACCAGCTCTGCAGTCTTCTATCATGCAACAGATACCAATGCACTGTAGTTATTCAGCTCTTTTGGATCAGCATTAGCCCTCATTCCTTTCTTTTGGTCATTGGCCCAACTTAACTCTAACAAAGGACTCTTGCCTCCACCTGTCAGTTGGCTATGGAGGTTAGATCTGCTCTAGGAAAGACAGACACAATCATTTGATCTGATTCAGAGTATGCATCTATGTCTCTCCCACCCAAGGGAAAAATCTGAGCTAGCTGTCTTTTAATAACTAGTAATCCAGATGTCCAGTTCTGTAACACCATTGTAGGCATTTTGGATCCCAAAGGCTCACTGCTAGAAAGATGAGGACCCTGTCTGTCTACTTGAAGCTATTATAAGGTTGCCTTTTTTCTGCAAGTCACAGGCAATGAGCCTTCCATTTGACAAGTCTTTAGAACAGCCACATTCAGAGAGACAACTGTCCTCATAGCCAGTCTCTGCTGCAATATTAGCTTTCTACGGGACAGAATAACTGGGATATGAATGACTGGGACAGAAGTGCCACGTTTACTGCCCCATAATAATCAAAACACCTGCAGTTCAGTTGAGATGGGGCATGAGAAGACCCTCCCAGAGGAGGCTTCTCCTTTGCTTTCTTCCCTAGACAGAAGACTAGGCACTGTATGGGGTTTGGGGAGTATCTGAGAGCGCAAAATATCCCCTTCCAGCTCCACCCACAAATACCACCACAGATGTATACAGAGACACCTCAATGGAGGCTACCAAATCGCTTCCCAGCATAGCCACAGTTAAAGGCTGGCACCAGCACAGGACAAAGAATTACTTTCCTCTATTTAGCAATGAATTTAGTGCAGTAAACCTAAAAGGAAGGACAGAGCAGATGTCAAGCAATGTCTGTTAGACAACAATGGGAGATCAAAGCTACAGCACAGGAAAAGGAGGAAAAAAATCTTCCTGGATACAACTGAAAAAGAAAATTTGAGCTGTGCTTTCAAAGAGCCAGTGGATCTTGTTCTTCTACCTTTAGGTTTCCCGCTAGGATACCAAGTGATGCCTCAACCTAGATATTAATGCTAGGTGGGCATTTCAGAGTTGATTTCTTGCAGTATTAACCCAGTCTTCCCCATGAAGAGTTTTGTCTTTCAACTTGGTTGAATTGAGATAACAGTAGCTTAAAAACTTCTGTCCAGGTGGCTAAAAAAGTCAAAATTCCTGAAAGCTTTAGCTATTTTGGTAGAAGAACGAATTCTGAATACTTTCATGAATACTTCTTCCATTCTGCATCAGGATACGAGTAAGAAAATGAAGCAGCAAGAGACCAGGGTCTTCACACCCAAGCAGGCAGCACAGCTTCAGGCTTGGATAGTACACGGAGGAACATCAAGCAACAAATGAATCTGTACTCAAAGAGCTGTTCTGTTTTGTGAACAGACATAGATGTACCATAGCATAATTCTGGTTACTGACATCTATAAAACCAGCCATAATTCTGATTGCAGGGACACATTTGCCTCTGTTCTGCATAACTCTCTTCTCTACATTTTCTTTAAGGGTCTTCAGCATCTCTCATGAAAGCCCCAGCCTCAGCACTATTTTTCAGTCTGTCCTCAACTTCCACCTCTGTCTGAAATCCTTCCAGCAAGAAGTCTAGTAAATGGCACCAGTTTCCAGGAAGTACAGTCTATGCAGTCAACTGATTGAATTTTTTTCCACTTCTGAGACAAAAGCTGGTTGCTGGCCAACAGTTTTGAATCAGCTCTTGTTTGCAGGAGATGAAAAAATGTGACTACGGTTTCACTGAAGAAAAGAAGTTGTTCAAAATATCTTTGAGACCATCAAAACTTTGTGTTTTCTTTCTTAGAGGTAGTTGTTTGGTTTGGGGTTTTTTGTGGCAGGAGGTGTAGGGGAATGGGGGATAGGGAAGGGAGAGAAGGAAAGGAGGGTGTTGGTTGTTGCTTGGGGGGGCGGGAAGGAATCTTTTTACCTACAAACCAACCCCAAACTCATTTTCTTCCAAACACTCCTAGCAGCCTAGTGAGCAGGCAGGTTTGTAGCAGGTTTTTCCCCTCTGCCTTATAATCAGGACAAGAGTATTTGCACATCCATTGGGAGGCTGGCACTGATGGAACTGTATGGTTCAGGCTAAGGGCACATTTCTTCTCAGAGGGCAGGGGGGGTGGTGGGGTGCTGCGAGGGTGCTTTGGGCAACATAGATCATGCCTGGCAGGAGGGACAACCAAACAGCTCAGCTTCTTGCAAAACACCAGCTGAAAGGAGATACAACTGCTCTATAAATAGATCGTGGATGAAGAACGCAGTGGAAAATAAGAGAGAGAGGCACGGTGTAAGCTCAAGGACAGAAATAAAACGGGTAAACTGGAAGTAAGCAAGCAGCTGGGGAAATGTGAAATGCTTCAACAACCAGAACAGGGAGGAGAGGAGCTGGCCAATAAAAACCAGCTGCAAACATAAACACAGCAGGTCTTAAGGAGGAGCCTGATCAGTTTGTGGGCAGCACTGGACTCAATTATCCAGGAAAATACTTGCTATCTTCTGTTCTTGATCCCAAATGACTTCATACAAAATCCACCTAAATCTAAGAGTTCACAACCACAGTTTTGAACTTCTGAGGTCTATCTGCTTGCTAGTTCAAGCATGGTCCTAGTAACAATAACATCCGACATCCTAAATGAAAGATTCAAGGATTTGCACCAAGGGTTGGAAAGAAGGAAAAATTAAGCTTCATCTGTGGCTGTTCTTACACTATTTCTGCTTAGAACATGCTGAACAAAGGCTTGATTTTCATCTCCATCCTCTAGTAAGTAGACATCTCCAAATTAATATCCACCGCCTTGAGACTTCATCACTCCTAGCAAAGCTTTACTGTCAAAGGAAAACCCAATTGCTTTATTCCACATGACCCATTTCCAACTCCAAATCCATGAGAGAGCTCAAAGCAATTGCTAAGAAACTTTGTAGCTCTCTTGCTATATTTAGTAAGGGGAGCATATTAATAAATAAAAGTTTAAAAATGAATCACATTACTGCAGAGGTTTTTGGAAGACCTGGAAAGGGGGCAGAATTAATCAGCTGTAAGACTACGGCAGTAGAAAGCAATTAACAAAATGCACAGACAGTAATTGTTATGGAAACCACACAACCTCCTGGGATCAAGCTGTAGGATCACCTAGCTGATTCCACTGTGTTCACACATGCTTGCAAGTACATCGAAAGAGCTTATGTTCAGAGCAAGCCACCATGCCTAGGTGCTCTGGCACCTACATAAAGATCATCTGGAGTACTGCATCCAGTTCTGGAGCTCCCAACACAGGAAAGATATTGACCTGTTGGAACAT
>VZRI01012524.1:63964-92494 GCA_013397515.1 Upupa epops
TCTAGTGGGGGGTGTCCCTGCTCATGGCAGGGGTGTTGGAACTAGATGATCTTTAAGGCCCCTTCCAACCTGAACCATTCTATGAATCATGGCAGCCTTCTAAATTCACTTGTTTATGAGCCTTCCAAACTCCCAGTTTGGTGTGCACCTGCCTTTCTAGGAGGGGCAGGTGCTTCACACCACATTGAAGCTGCATACAGAGACTTGTGCAGTAACAAGGCCCATGATCAGAGATGGTTGGAAGACACCTACAAGATTATCAAGTCCAAGCATCAATCCAATCCCACACCATGCCCACTAAACCACGTTCCCTAGTGACATATCTACACCTTTTTTTTTTTTTTGAACACCTGCAGGGACAACAACTCCACCTTTTCCCTGGGCAGGCTGTTCCAGTATCTGACCACTCTTTCAGTGAAGAAAGTTTTCCTGACACCCAATCTAAATCTTCCCCTGGCACAACTTGAAGCCATTTCCTCTTGTTCTGTTACTAGTGACTTGGGAGAAGAGACCAGTTGCCATCTCTCTATAATCTCCTTTCAGGTAGTTGTAGAGAGCAACATCTCCCCTAACCCTTTTCCCCAGACTAAACAACCCCAGTTCCCTTCAGCCACCCCTCAAAAGACCTGTCCTCCAGGTCTTTTATATGTGTATAAACTACAAACTTATAAAACCCACTGTATGCCCTGCTTCCTGAAGGAGCTCTCTGGTCTGCCGGATGGCCCATTTCATGCCTGGTGGAGGCTGGAAGTAGCCATCTCCTTCATGGAGATGATGTAAACCTGTGAGAAAAAGAGCCGTTTCTCATGCACATGAGCCATGAGACTGGCACCATTCACAGGGTCCAGAAAGGCAGCAGCTGAGGTCTCCTGTGTGGGAGAGAGAAATAATAGGAGCAATGGGGCTGGTGGCAAAACAGTGCTGTCCAAAACATAGGTCTGTGGCAGTGGTCCTTGCTATGGTCTTCCTGAAAAGATCTCCTACCACATGAACATAATCTCACTTTGAGAGAGCAGGTGTGATAGGTGTGTGGTATGGACAGGTGCTAGGATGCCCAGCTACGGAAAACAATCAGGGGATCTCTTCTAGGTTAAAGGACTGGTCTGTATTGTCTGGATGTTAGGGACAACCAAAAGATTGTGCTTGCCCTCTGTTTGGAAGGGCATTTGGTTTCCTGGGTCCCTTGCTGACATCAGACATGGAACCAGACAGGAATATCCCAAGATCTTACCTTGTTGCTGGACAAATGGAAACGTGGGATTGCTTCTGAACCATACCTCCTCATTCAAGTTAAGAGGGGGGCATGGTATGGTCCAGCCAGAACAGCTTCTCACAGATCAGTGCCTTCATGCAGAGGGACAGACTGTCCACATCTCTCACTACTGGCCCCAGCATCCCTGTTACTGCAGTCACAAAGGTCCCATTGATGCAGGCAGACCGGCTGGTGTTGTCTCAGTTACTGCTAGGGGCTCAGCACATAAGAGTTTCAGTCAAGCCAGGGAAGAAGAATGGGGAACAAGTGTAGTGTGGAATAAGAGAGCAAGGTCCATCAGGGACAACCTCCATGTCTCAGAGAGGAGTCAACTGAATAAATGGTGCAAAAGGAAATGGTTCAAGGCAGACCCTGGTCTAACAGCTTTGGCTGTGAGACTCATAACTTAGCAAGCACATTTGCTGGCGTTTTGGTAGTAGGGGGAGATATAAGAAGTAAACGTTTGACAAGAGTAACATGCCATCCAGATGGACTTACCTGCCAACAGGCTGCCCAGGGGAGTTGTGGAGTCTCCCTCTCTGACGATGTTCAAGACCCACCTGAATGTGTTCCTGTGACTTTGTCTAGGTGATCCTGCTGTGGCAGGGGGATTGGATTAGATGACTTGTTGAGGTCCCTTCTGATCCCTGAAGATTCTACGATCCCTGGGATAGAAGAAATCACACCCAGACCACTAGGACCATAATGTAGAAGCAGACTAGCAACTGTCATTGCATGTTGGGCTGCAGACTTTCCATTTGTCCTTGTTCTACCTCTAGAAGGACAAAAGGTCCTGCAAAGACTTGACACTTTCTAGGCTAGGAAGGTTTTCCTTGGGTTGTAAATTGCTTGGGGCTAGAGACAGTTTTTATCGTGTCCTTTCTTTTTAGGAATTTTATCAATTCCTTATCTGTGAGCAAACTACCTCTGATAAACAGAAAGCTGTTAACAGCAAACAAGGGTTGGGAAACACCTAATAAGGAGCTGACCCAGTGTTATTTGCTTTCTGCTTCCAGATGGAGATCATCATGTGTTGTTAATATAGTCCTTAGTTCTGGTTGACACAGGGAAACAGGCTGAATGCTGATTTAAACTTGGAGAAACCCATGAACACTACTGCAAAGTTTGATGCACTTGGGGCAATGCTTTGCAGCCTTCACAGGTGATGGAAGAAGAGGACAAATATTGGGATGTACCTGATTCTGTTGCCTAACCACACAGATCCAGCAGTGGATGCAGTCACGAATGGAGCCTCCCACTGTGATCAGAGCTCCCTCCCTCTCTCCCTGAGTAGCCACTGGGACTCTTGTATTTGAGAGGGTTCAATGTCTGACCAAAGATGAGATTGCTGCGGTCACAGTTAGGGAGAAGATCAACAGGTGAAATACTTCTGTCCCTGAAATTATCAATACAGGGCACAGAGCATCTGTGCAGGTCTAGGAGTGGAATTAAAACCAACAGCAAATTAACTTTTTAATTTGGAAACCCCCGATAGAGAAGAGCCCCACAGAAAGGTGTCGCTTACTTTGTCCATGTAGGAGATGATGATACTGGTGGGAACAGGGAAATCTCTTTCAGCTTCTCCACTATTATCAGTGAGGTGACTAGTGCAGGGTGGATGCCTGGGTTGTGCAAAGATTAGGTGCAGATGGAAGAAACTGACAGAAAAGGCTAAAAATACCCAATTCTAACATCTGCCCAGCAATCCCCTTGAATGGAGAATTTTAGAAGAGGTTCCCTGTAGAGCTGCAGACCTCTCATACAGCACTGTGCATGCTGGGATGGGGAATTTGCCAAGTCTTAGTTCACAGAACTGCCTTTTTTTACTGAAGAGCTGTAAGAACCAGTAGGAGATGTTTGACATGTGTCGGTTTCCTCCCCTGTAGGCCACCACCCCCACAGTGTATTGAACAGCAATTCAACCAGCTAAAGTTTTACAGAATTCATCAATAACATGGGAGGAAAAAACAAGTGTGGGCTGTTGGCAGATAAGAGGTACCTACTGCTGTTATGAGCTTAAGACAAATCCCAAATCCAAAAGATCTGACCTCTTGAAACCCAGGTGCTTTTTCTGCAGGCACAGGCAGGAGGAAAAGGAGGAGAAATGCAAAGCCCTGCACATATGATGAGGCAGAGAGGTCCCTATGGAGAGCAAAGGTGAGGAGGATGGATAAGGAGAAAAGATCATAAGGGGGTCTGCAGTGGTGATCTTTATTCAGAACACCCAAACTCTGATCTGCCTTTCATACTCGGGATTCCCTCAACAGGTTTGTACTAGGAAATGTTTCCTTTATGCTGCCATCAAAAAAGAGCTTGATCCATGCCCCGACTATCATTGAGAAGGATTGATCAGCACTCCCAATTTCTTTGGTTACTCAAAACAATAACCCTCCCCCCCTCGCCACGACTTCCTCCAAAATTACCTTGTACTTGAATCTGTGAGCTGCTTTTTCCATTTGTATCTTGAGGGCCACATCCTGTGTCTTTATCACTTCCTCCGTCTTCTGCTGGATCTCTTACATCACAGCCATTTCAGTACGGCAGTGCCTGCAGTCGAACTGCAGAGCAGAGGCAAGGGCCTGCCCATGGTAGATCTAGGGCCTCCCACAGTTGCAGTCATGATTTCTCTCCCAGTCCTTCCTCTTCTGGTCCAGCTATGATCCCTAGGTCTCCTACTTTCTGCTATGGAGGACTGATGAGTGCAAACTGAATATCTGCTGTGCAAGATCAGTTCTAAAGCAGAGCTGAACAAACAAGATGTAGGAACGGGCATTTAATACTTGAGGACTTTGGAGAGGTCTGCTTGCTCTAGCAGCATCAGTGGGTTGGGTTGTAAAGCAGCGAGCTCAGCTCATTTTGCGTTTGGGGGAGGAGGGGGGCCAAGGCCACATCTCCCCAGTCCACTGGCTGCTGCTGTACTACACACAAAGGATAGAGCTGATGAACAGAGCTGCATGTCTGCAACACCCAGGTCCAGGCTATCCCTACTATCCACAAATCTAAGTATTAGTTAGCCCATTAACTAGAGCCATACAGTGCTTGGCTCTTAGGTAGTATGGACGGGCAAAAGTGGCATTGCTTCTCCTCGAATAAGCACCTCCAGAGACTTGTACAGAGAAATTACCCCACCTAGTACTTCTGGGGATCAGCTTCACATAGCATTTGGTCCTGGAATGTCTGTAACTTGTTCCCCCGCTTCTTTCAAAGCCTGCTGGTATAGCATCAAGATCTTGTGGGCTGCTTTCTCCCAGGCTGGGATAAACCCCTCTGCAGAGCCCTCAGAAAAGGCCCCACACTTGTGGGTCACTCTGGTTTAAACAAAAAATTAAACAATTAATAAAACCAAACAAATCCTACCAGAGTTTTGCTACCAGCCACTTGTGACACCACTGCACTGGGCAAAGGCATTGGGGTACCTCTTTTTGGGCCACCCTCAGAAACCCGCCTGCAGCAGCTGGTGCTGCCAATCCCACTGTCAGTGGCTGCCAGCAGCTGGGAAACCCCACTGAGAAAAACCTGGCAGGGGCCTCTACCCCAAATGGCAGGAGCAGTGTGCTGCGCAGGCTGTCCCACACAGGCTGGTAATCCAGACAGTACTGTAAACCACAGCACTTCACACCTCTGCTCTGGCAAAAGCAAGAGTAGGTATCTGAAAGACATAAGAGCTCAGGATCCCTCCAGACTTTGCCTCCATGCAGTGCAGGTTGCCAGCAGCCCTGAACTGTGGGAAGCTGTCAGGCTTCTTCCCTGCTTGTTAGAGCTTTGGACTCTGCTCTTTAGAAGGGTAAACACTTCATTTGGCATTCAAGAAGCTGAGAATGAAGGAGGAAATCCCTTTTCATACAGCAATCCACACAGGAGTCTGAACATACTGGACAAAACTAGTCCCCAGCCTCAGTTTCCCCATCTGAGTTGGCAGCTGGACTTCTTGGAAGTCTCTTCCAGCCTTAATGGCTCTATGATTTTAATGATTGTACAATTTGTAAAAGAAAGATCATGCTGTTGCCCTTCCCTGGAAGGATTCAGAGGGGTATCAAAACCTACCCCAGCCCCACATAAACACAGATCTGAAACAACAAATTTTCCAATAACAAACTTGTATTAGCACAACGATTTGATGTTTTTCACTACAGCAGAGCTTGCTTCACTCTCCCCTTGGACCCCAAAGCCAGCAGCCAAGCTGGCCACCACAACATCCTTGTTGAGAACAAATCCTGCAGGTGAGTCACATCAAAGGATAACCTGCACCAATGTTAACTGGGTCCTGCTCTGGGCAAGTCAGACTCAGAAAAGCCTGTTCTTCTCACGGCTGAGGGTCTCTACCTCCTTCATTAGCCGAAGGCACAGCTCCTCCTGCCATGGCAAGGTCACACACTGCACAGCCACAGGCATCCCCTCACCATGGCGAAAAGCCTATGGGACAAACAGAGGGGGAGAAGGCCAGGGTGATGTGTAGAAAGGGATGGGAATGTTTGCACTCCTGGGGAACCTGGTGCTACTCACCTCTGCCAAGGTCCTGTCCCACCAGTCCTGAAAGTACCCCTGGTAGCCCTGCAGCTCCTCCTCATCCTGGTCTGTTGACAGTGTGACAGGGACCACACCAGCAGGAAAGTCCAAGACATTGTAGAGCATGGTGTAGCTGACTGCCACTGGAGAACAGAGACCCACTGTGGTGTCAGCTCCCCACAGGGAACTTCTGACTCCCTTCAATATACAAGCTTCCAAGTAATGGGATGCTTACACTAGGCACCTAAGGGCTGTGGGATGGAAGCCTGCCCCTTGCCTCCCACATGTTCTAGGGCGTTGTCCTGAGTGTAACTCTGCAATCTGGGGCTGTAGCTGCCCCAAAAGCTGAGCTCTTCATAAACAGTGGCCAGCACTTTGTGGATAAGAAGGCAGATAAGAGGGAATGCTTGTCATTAATACTGGTGAAGTGCCAACCAGAGGCACAGAAGCAGCAAAGGTCCTGTCAGCAGCCCTACCTGAGAGCTTCTGAGGGTAGCCGATGGTGAGAGCTGGGCCCAGCATGGGACAAATCATGGCATCCAGATTCAGCTTTTTCCACTGGGCAGTGAACTGGTGACAAAATTCCTGGAGGTAGAAGCACACTGGTGGTCAGTGGGGTGGACATACCATGCCATGGCTGCTGGCTGAGTCTTGCTTTGGGTGCCCAACTGCATTCTCTATCCTCCCACAGGAGCCATCATCAGGCTACATTAGGCCTGATCCTGCTAAAAGCCAGTAATCCTTTGCTACTTCACCAACAGCCTTCCCAGTGAACAGAGCATCCTCCCCCCTGCTAGGGCTGGAAGTGAAGGCTTGAATGTGCGGGCACACAGCAACCTAGGACATAAGTATGGGTCTTGAAGAAAACAGAATGGAAGCAAACCTAAGTCTCTTACAGTTGATGGGCTACATTTTCAAACATAGGATCAACAATTTCAGGTCTGTTTCACCACTGTGAATGTGTCTGTGTGTCATGCTAATCTTTAAATGTATTGAGAACTTGCACATCCAAGTGAGATATGTTGAGGAGTGGTGTATCCTTGATCATCTAACCTTGGGGGGGTGTTGAATTGATCTCTTTCCAAAGAGAAAAGTCTATCTAAACCCAAATGGCAAAACTTTACCTCAATTTCATGATGAAGGCTCCAGACTTCATCTACTGTGCTGAAAACAAAAAATGAAAGGCATCAAGAGGTGCTGCAGAGCACATCTTTACTTCAGCAAAGTCCTGTCTTTCCTCTGAAGAGCTGAGGGCTTCATTTCTGCTTCTGCCCATGTAAGGCTGCAGACTAAAAGCAGATTTGATGCCATGCTGCTTTGGCCTGACAAGTTATTGCTGCTGTACTGAGGCAGTGGAAGGCACTGCATTTCATTTCCTTACAGGCCAGGCTGTGTGAGGTGAACAGATCCTCTGATGTCAAGACAAACATGCTGCCTTAGAGGCAAAGCACAAAATACATCCTCTCTGCTATGGGACTGGAGTCCTTTCTAACCACTAACTGCCCATCAGTTTGGAAGACCAAACCTCCTTCCCTTGCATTTGTCTTTCTTCTGCCTTATAGGGTCTTCACCTCATGGCATTAACCAGTGCTGAAGCCAACGCTATTTAGTTCACACAAGCTTCATCCTGTTCCCAAGCAAGAGGATGTGAGCCCCGCTCCCCTTCCCATCCTCAATATCAGGGTTCTGGGGTTACTGCCCAGTTTGCTCCTACCCTTGAATTTCCTACCCTGTATTTTGTCAAGGGGAGGCAGCTGGGACAGTATCCCCAGTGCAGCAAACACTGCAGCTACTCAAAAGGGAGACCCAGGTCTTCACACATTTACTCAGGCTCAGATATACTCACTTTGTTCTCATATTTCTTACAATACATGAAAATCGAGGCACCTGAGGAGGAGAAATAGAAAGAATTTACATTAATCTCTCCTGCTCTGAGACAGCTCCATCACAAATACAAGCTGTTGACTTGATGCTCAGGCAGGACTCAGATTTTGCCCAAAGTAGGGAGAGGAGGAACAGAAAGACCATCAATCCAGTTTGGAGTTGTGACTAAAACAAAGCCTACAGACTCCTCTATGAAAAATGGGAGACACTATTCACCACTGATTTTTTTTACTGAAACAGAAGTCTGGCATCGGAACAGGCTGCCAGGGAGATGGCTGAGTCACCACCCTTGGTTGTATCTAAAGATCATTTAGATGTGGTGCTTAAAGATATGGTCTACTGGTGAACGTGGCAGAGGAGGGATGTTGGCTGGACTTTATGATCTCAAAAGGTCTTTTTCCAGCCTGAACGATTTCTATGATTCTATTGTTTAACTCCATCTACGTTAGAATGAAATGGACCTTACGAAGGGTTTGGCAATCCAAGAGAGGACAGTTTTTAGCCAGTTGGGTGACTTTGCCATCCACAGGAACAGCCCCAAGCTGCCTTTCTCCAGCTCCCCTTTGCTGAAAAATAAACAGATGTTTAGCTGAGCAGTTTAGGAAGCCACCACAGTAATAAGCTTTCCCAAGGCCAACCCCTCTGAACAGCATATCTCCCCAACAAAGAGATGTTTTCTCCATGTTAAAGAGACACAGTGCAGACTGCTTGATTAGCTCCCCTTTAAATCAGCCACTATTTTATAGTGGCTAGATCAGCTACCTATTATCCAGATGCTGCCCACAGCCTAGGGAGGATTTTCATAGAAGAGACACTGTAGAGACACACTACACTGTTTTAGGCTATACTTACAATTTCTTGAGAAAGGAGACACCCCCATCTGCAAACATCCCCCTGACAAATAAGTTAAAGAGTATGTAGTCCACGTTCAGGAGCTCGAAGGGCACCAGCTGGAAGAACAATTGAAGAGTCAGTGGCACATACAAGATGGCTGGAAGCCATCAAGGGCTTGCAGCGGACTAAAAGGGACTAAAGAGTTCCTGACAGGGCTTCAGGAAAGCCTCCAGCACTTGAGGTCACCAGGTCCTTCCTATTCATCCTTCTCTGAAAAGGCAGAGTCAAAAAATGCAGGACAGACTTGGACCCCTGATGCCCAAGCATGCCAGAGACACAAAAGGTCCTCCAAAATGGGTACTAGGTGATAACACGAGTCCGTGCTCCCCGCTTCACTCCTGATGCTTGTGCAAGGCTGTGGGTGAGGCATGCAGCCTTGCCAAATCTCACATACAGGAGGTGGCCTTCCAAAGTGGCAGAGAGGAGGAAAGAAAATCTGTCCTCAGCATCCCAGAAACCCAAGACCCTAGAAAAACAGGTCTTGGTCAGTATGGGACTTCTTGGCCATAAACTGTCTACCATCTGCAACTGCCCTTTTAATTTCTCCTTAGGTCTTCATTTCCAGATACAAAACCAAGAGGTAGTTTTTCCACACAACACACAGTAGATATGTGAAGCTGCTTGCTAAAGCATACGGCTCAGAATAGATGAACCTGGCTTGAGAAGAAACTAAAGAATCACTTAGACAACAGCTCATCACAGCCACTGAAGAGAGGTGGACTATCAAGCTCAGGAAGCACTGAGCTGACAGTAGTCATACACCATCAGGCCTGTAAGGTCACTGTGATCAAGACCTGGGCTGTACAGCACCTTACATCGTGTGGATCTCAGCCAGATTAAATGCACTCACAATACAGACAAGTTACAGAGCAATGTGTCTACTCCCTAGCACATATTGCGGGTTGTGGCAGCCTCCCTTTTATGTTCACCACCACTTGAAGAGAAATGAGACCCTGCTGAGATGAAAAATCAAGTTGCACTACAATGCGTTTCTCTTTTCCAGAAGCAATTATTTTCATCAAATCTGTGGGAAACCAAGTGGATTTCAGCCTCCCTTTTCCTTGCCATATTTGCTTCATGTTCACGCACCCATGGATCCCAAAGACATAGTAGAAATAAAGAACAGATGTAGCATAACTCTAGGGTTGATGGAACATCCTACCGTATGACCAGCATCCTCCAATAGTTGCTTTGTCTCCCGAACGGCACGTCTCATGGCAGGGCTTGGCATGGTGAAGAAATCTGTTTCATAGTAGCCTATGCGAAGTGGCTTTGTGCCAGAATACACCTGTGGAGCAAGGGAAAGCACCAGTTGCAAGCATGTTGGCAGCACACCCATGCTGCAGGGCAAGTCTGGAAAGCAGAACTTCTCACACCCACATGCCCATGGGGATCCTGCAAGCCATTAGTGTTTTCAAACTGAGCAATGCAGCACTTGTCAAAACGTTCCACCCGTTTTGAGGTCCTTTACCTCTTCATTGAAGGGAAGGGGGGGCACTGTGCTGTCCAGGCTGAACATATCCTCACACAACAGTGCCCGCATGCACAGTGCCAGGCTCTCCACATCTTTTGCCATTGGCCCCAACGCTGCCACCGCTGCAAGAGGCCAGAAGAGAGCACTCGTGACCAGGGGGCTCTCAAGGGCATGTCCTGCAAAAGCAGAACCTCTTGGCATTGTTTTGACTTAGTCTAGTGTAAGCAATGGTTTCTTTTTGGTAAGTGAGCTGGTAATTTCCTCACACCAGCAGGCCCATCATTATGGGCCCAGTCATTATCCATAAGTACATGCAACGAGACATCTCCATTGCGTGGTTTGTAGAATTACCCAAAAAGCTTTGTCTACTGTGACACAAGGACAACATGAGGCACACCCTCTGTCTGCTAATCTCATCTCCCATGACACAGTGGCAGATGGTGCAGCAACTAGGAGGTTACAGGATATGTTGAGGTCTATTTGTGTCACACAAACCACTCCTCTCAGCTCATGCATATTCCAGCTTCTCAGGAAACATGGTATAGGAGTGACTCCCTGGAATCCCTGGAAGGGAACCATTTCTCTCCCTGAATATGTCCTACATAACCAGCTGAGGGCCCTTCTCACCCTTGACCTATCACCCTCCCTGAGGTCCGGTCATCAGTTCCTACCTGCCTTCTGCCCAACAACGCCAGAAAGGACTCCTTTTTTACTGTGAAGGGGAGACACAAAACACAGCAGCTGAATCAAGTCCATTGAAGGGAAAGGCTTTAAGCAGTAGCAAGCACTTAATTAAAAACTCTACCCTCACTTAAATGTGCAGAGGTTGGCAGAAAGAAGAGGCAAGGGGAAGACCAAGACCGAGACCAAACCAAGGCAAGAAAGGAACAACCATCCCCCTTGACATGCAGAAGGAGGGGTTTCCCCTTCTCCTTTCTGGGAGAACCAAGGCTTCTCTCTATACAAGCCTCAGAAAGCATCTGGAATGGAGTGGGAAACAAGCCCTTTCCAGTTCTCACAAGCCTCTCCTTGCCCATGGGAGTAGGAGCATCCCAGCACAGCAGTGAGAAGGATGTGGGTGGGTTCACCCAGACATCACTGAATTACTCCCCATACCTGAGTCTGTTCCCAGTGGGTTTGAGCGCACAGACACCACAGAAGGCAGCAGGAAAACGCAGGCTCCCTCCTACATCGGTCCCAAAGCCCAGGATGGACCCACCTCCTCCTATAAGTGCCCCTTCTCCACCAGAGGAGCCTCCAGATGTTCGAGTGTAGAGCAGAGGGTTGCATGTTTGACCAAAGAGTAAATTCTTGCAGTCATAGCTAGACAGATAGATGGCAAATGAGGGGATTGTAAGAATCTGCTCATGTAGACCCCAGTTACTACAAGAACACTTCCAGAAGTCAATTAAGGAATTCACTAGTTGTTACACTGACATCACTTAATCTGAGGGAGATACCTAAAGCTCCCATGAAGACCACCAACTTTCTCACAGCTGTCCCAGATTAACTGTCAGCTAATTTCAGTGCCATCAAGCCTTTCCCACACAAACACAGTACATCACAATACATCAAATACACCAGTAATCCTGGAAAACCTCCCTGCTCAGGCGGTCCCAAGTACCACAGAACACCCAAAACAAACCTCTGAGGAACACCACTCATAACCCATCTCCACTTGGACATTCATCAAGCCATTGATCACAGTTCTGAGCACAACGACCCAGCCAATTCCTTATCCACAAAGTTGTCCATCTGTCAAATCCATGTCTCTCTTTTAGAGACAAGGATATAATGAGGGGCAGTGTCAAATGCCTTGCACAAGTCAGGTAGATTACATCAGTTGCTCTACCCTTATCCATCAATGCAGTAATCTTGCTGTAGAAGGTCACCACATTTGTCAGGCACAGTTTGCCCTTAGTGAGGCCATGCTGGTTATTACCAATCACTGACTTATCCTCTATGTGTCCCAGCATAGTTTCCAGGAAGATCTGCTCCATCATCTTCCCAGGCACAGAGGTGAAACTAAGTGGCCTGTAGTTCCCTGACTCGACAGAAACCCCTGTGACATGAGAGGGGGGACCACTGCTACATCAAGCGGAATTGAGCACCCACCTACCTGATGAGGGACTGGGGAACGTTGGTTTTGACAAATGGAATTGCGCCCTGTCTCTTAAGCACCTGTACAACCACACTGTCCTCTTCTGCAGGTTTATTGAGGTTTTTTATAAATCCTAATGTGGAATCATAACCCTGGAAAGGCAGAACAACATTTTTTACTGGGGGACTGCAATTGCCCCAGCCCCAGTATTTTTGTCTCTCTCTATATATATGAGCACATACACACAATTCCCACAACCCATCCAAACATACATTGCATAATACATTGGTGGCCAGGGCAGGCCATCCCACATCAACTACAACAAAGTCAAGCTAAATGCCAAACTTCAAACCACCATGACATCAGTATACACGTGGAATGGTGCTGCTGGTACCTGGCAGTCAATGGAGTCTTTGATGCTGACAGGCACCCCATAGAGCAAGCCTGGCTTCACTGGCCCTGCTTTCCGGAGCTGGGTCTCACTTTCCTCCAGATACTCCGTAATGCAGTTGGTTTCTGTGGCGATTTGGAGGGCCTTGGAGAGACCAGATAAAGCGCATGAGTGAGGCACAGTCTGCAATGCCACACAACAGCCTTGTTTTGCAAAGGTCACCTGCCTCTTCTTCCCTCTGCCACCTTCCCATCTGGTCAGTCAGTGCTAGGGCAGCCCTTTCTGTTCCCTTACAAGACATTTTCACACCGAACTCCAAAGCTTTGTCTGGACACAGGGTAGTGGCCACAACACCTGCTGACACATGATGAAGAGTGGCACTCAGCACAACAGAATACCAAAGGCTATTCTCTTGCCTGAGCTCCTGGGGTGGCATAAAATAACAAGCCCAGAGTGGGAAGCCTGGAGATTATTAGGCCATTATGGCAAGTCTGATGTTGAAAGGGGACGTAGAGTCTTTAAGGTTTGACAACAGAGGGGAAACAACAGCAACCTTCTACAACTTCCCTATAGCTACACTTGCTCCAGGGAAGTTATGAACTCTTCAGATGCTGAGCTTGCTCCTCCCTTTTGCTTCAAACCAAGTTATAAGCCATGGCAGCCAGACAGCCAGTACTCCCCACACTCAGAAAAGCACAGAAGGGCCTAGTACTAACTAGTGACACTTCAGCATTTGAACCTTGTGCTGGGCTTCTCCCAAAAAGATGCAGTCCCACCATGGGTGACTCAATACCTCACCCACCCCTGCTCCTCACCTTGCCCACATAGGCATAGAAGACATGCTCCGGAGGGAGGGAGCCATCTCGAAGTTTCTTGGAGAGCTCCGGCAACGACAAAGAGAGGATGGAGACCATGTTCACAGAAGGATGCTACAGGAAAGGTTGGACAGGCTATAACTTGCTTGTACCTCAGCCAGTGGGCTCTTCCCCCCTTGGTGCCCACTGTAACCAATCAAAAATGCATCTGACATTTACTAGCCAAAAGCAAAATCTACCTCAAGACAGCCGCCTTGGTCCTACCCAATACCAGTGGGCGCAGTATGAGAGCTTCAGAGCCAGTAGCAACACAGGTTTTCTAAAGCTTCATACTCCCTGCCAGACTGGTCTCAGCACGCACCTGCTGGAACAGCCCAGTTGTGACAGGTCTTGACCAGGCCTGGGGGAACTGCTTGGTGTAGTGTTCTCCCCTGAATTACACCAGCGACTGTCATTAGGGTTACAGCCATTTCTCCAGCAGGAAATTAAACCAGATCTGGCTGGTGCCAGCCCTCCTCCCAGCATCACCAAGACAGCCCGGTGGAAAGCGCTCAAACCAGGGAACCCCTTCACAGATCCTGGATTAGAAAAGATTGCCCCACCACCTGCTAATGCACAAACAAAACACTAGCCCTCCCGATCTGGACTCTGGACCCCTGCGAGTCCTCTCCAAGCACACAAGTCAAAGGGAACAGAGGGGTCAAGACACGTTTCTGGGCATCGCACCCGCATCCCGGGGCTGTGTGGCTGCACTTTGCCCTCTGCCGAGAGCAGGTTGCCTTTCGCTACCGTCTGCCCAGCAGCCGGGCTTCCCGAGGTGGGGGTCGGGAAGCCTCATGCAGCGACCTCCCTCTACCGTCAGCCCCCAGCGCACGCCGAGGTGCCTCCTGCCCATGCCTGCCGCGGGCGGAGCGGCCGGTCACCACGACCCAGGGTGCGGGCTGTGCAGGGACACACGCATTATAGAAAGAAAACCCAATAAGCTAAATCCCCGGAGCTCCATGCGGGGAACCGGAGTGCCGTGCCGCAGCAGGTTCCCCTCATATCCTCCCCTAGGGTGTGTGCGTGAGTGTTCATCAGAGCAGCTCATGACACTCACCTGCTCCCGAAAGCTCCTCGCAACCATGTCCATCTTCACCAAGCTCCGCTCTTGCCTCTGCTGAGCCTCCTTCACCTTCCTCCAGAGGCCTCTCCGCCGCCGCCATCGCAGCAGCAACAGCAGGAGCCCCGCGGCCGAGCAGAGAGCGGCGGGTAGCGGCACCCGCATGGCGAGCGAACCTGGCTGCCTGCTAGCCCCGGCTGCCTGCTCGCCCCGGCACCGCCCCGCTGCCGGCAGGGGCTAAGGGCACCCGCTCGCCTATGGGGAGACGGAGACAAAACCCGGGCAGGATTCCCGGCTTGGAGGACGCGCTCGCTGGAAAGATACTGAACCGGTTTGCTGCTCTGCGGTCAGTGAGGAGGCAGAAAATCCACCAGGCAAAGCTGGTGGATTAAAACAACCTCCCCGCCCTGTGCTGGGTGGTCTCTCGCTGATAGGGTTTATTTATTTTGCCCTTCTTCACATGAAGCTTTAGAGCTCCCGGTAATTCTTTAGCCTCTCTGGGGAGAGGCTGGGCTAGGAGTATCAAAGAAGTGCTTGGGAGGGGTGGGGGGGTGTGCTGGGAAGTCAGAAAGATCCCGAATCTCTGTTATTTCCTGAAGCCAAGCTGCTGTACTGGAAAAAGAAGCAGCCTGTGCTGCTGAGGTCAATTCATCACTAGCGAGGCATGGGCGTGCCCTGCTTTGCTAATTGCTGTGGCTTCCAAACATAAAATCCGGCATCCCTCCTTGCTTGGGAGAATATCGGCTGGGGTCTTTTGCCCTGTATTTAGGCAGAGCCAGAGTAATTTCTTGGTTGACAGCCCCACATAGTGTATGTTCTTAAAACTCCTTTCCTGCTTGCAGAAGTTCATGAGCAAATATTCCAAGCTATCCAGACGGTGTTGCCCCCAGGGTTATAGAAAACTCATTCCTCCCTCCTGCTGCATTTCGGTGGAATGAACTGGGTCAGAGCCATCACTGGAGAGATGCTGAGCTAGAAAACATGATGGAGAGTTACACGCCCCCAGTCCTGATCTGTCTGGTGTTACTGCTTAGGCCAATGGGGCTACTGTAGTGGTACCAGAGTGGCTTGTGCCAGAGCCTGGCTCCCCTGGAGTGAGATGCTGCACTTAAACAATGTCCTGAGGCTCTGCTGAGGTGTGTTGAGGCCTCAGAAATACACAGCCATCACTGATCTTGTGGCCTGTGGCTTCTTGCTCTGTATTTGAGGATTAGCAGCTCCTTGTTACCTGAATCAGGGAAATTATGTGCAAGAGCAGCTTTGTTTCCCACTACTGGGTTTTTATCTTCCTATTCTATTTCCTGTCCCCACCTTTCAAACTGTGGGATTTAGAGGAGCATAGAGAAGACTAAGCTTCCAAGGCCAATGCAGTCCCATACATGCAAGCTTCTCAAGCGAGAAAAAATATTGAGTAGAGCTGGGTTGATAGGGGATGACCTTGCAGTGAGCCAGGAGGATCAGTCGGTACAAGCAGATGCTGTGATCTTTATCATTTCCTTCCTTTTTGCTTACACAGGAGGCTTCATGCTCTCCTCAGCTGCACTCATCTCACCCACGGTACACAATACCAAAATAAGGCTGTTTCCCTGCAGGCTGTAAAACCAGGTGCACCCACAGCCTTTCAACAAGAGAACAAGAAAAGCAGTGAACTTTAGAGAAGTGAATGTTAAAGAACTAGTTCTGCTGGAAGACAAAATTACTTATTCAACTCTTATTCCTTTAATTTAAACCCTCCTTAACATCTCTTATTTTTGACTACTGCACGTCAGCTTGTCTAAGGAAAGGAAGTTCTTATTTCAGAACTGTATATGTGCAACATCTGTGCCTCCAAGAGCTACTGTTGGAGGCCTGCTCCTTTCTCCCCTCTCCCAGAAAAGTGCATGGGGATGAATAAACAGGTTCAAGGCAGGGCAGAGGCAAACTTGAGAGCTCTGCTGGGGCTGGCCACTTCCAGGAGGGAACTCGAGGCTCAGATTAAATATGATCCAGCTGACAGCAGAGATGGAACAGAGCAGGGGACAGGAGGCTGGGGATAGCATAGGTGGCTGGGGACAACCTGTCCAGAAGAATGCGTCTTGGACCACCTAAGAGAAGTAAAATTAGTCTGGCCTTTGTTTCACCCATGTGCTGGGGTGGGGTGCCAACTAATGATTTGTGTGGGGAAATGATGCCCTGACACTTCTTTGGGACACTGATATGTTCTTGCCAAATAAGCAAGTAGAACTTTTCTGTTGTTCTGTCCATAGATCAGCCCATACCTTGCAGCAATGGGGGGGCTTGAAAAAAAGTATGGATCCTGCCTCTTCACCTCCTCCACTGCCTTGGCAGAGCTGGAGCCTCTGCTTAAGGGAGGGTGAAAAGATCAGCCATATCTGTGAAGACTCCCTTTCCCATCGCCCACATCCTCCTCTGTGTCCACAGAGCTGTGTCTGGGTGGGTACCACCACACCCAGGCTGTAACCCTGTGGTTACAAAGGAGGTGCCAAAAGGCCTGTTCTACCTGTGACACATTGCACTTGTTCAGCTAGACTGCCTTGGGCTGAAGGGCCTACTCACCTGACACCAGAGCAGAAGCTACGACCATGGCAAACACAGGTCAGTGTTTTCCTTAGCACTTGCATCCAGATATCTGTGGCTTGTCAAGCCAGAGGAGGTTAAGTTTCCGTGGCTAATAGCTGTACAGATATTTCTGGTGTGAAGTAATGCAATTCTGGCACTCACAGTGTTCTGCAGAAAGGAAATCCACAATTTATCCTCATGCTACAGGAACATCTCCTGCATGGAGTTGTGTCACATGGGAGCAATTCTGTTTGCCCATATAAGAAGATTGCATACTTTAGTCAAGTTGTTTACTTGGTGATACCTTGTTCATTTACAGACACCTCTGCCTGTAGAAGCTGTTTGTTTGCCTCATAGTTGTGCTCAAGAGCTCTGTGGGTGGGAAGGCTGGTTCCAGCTCAATCTGCGGCAAGCTGCAGTACCCGAGTTACTTACTGTAAGTAGATTGAACACATAGTTTGTGCTGGCTTTGTGGACCCTGTTCTGAAGCAGATTAGGGAGTGCTCACATGTTTTCTCCACCAACAGAACAGAGGAGGAGCTTGCGTGTGCAACTTAATGTGTAACTAGCGCTTGCTCTTCTGCTTCTTGTGTACCTAGTAGCAGATGTGGATAGCTTGGTGGGGAGTAAGAAAAACTTGAAGAGATCATAGCAGGTTAGGAGGGACCCTTTGGGAGATCCCTAAGATTGCTAAAGACACTTTAAGCCGACAGTTTCAAGTTCTGAAAAACCTCATTTCTATAAAATGAGGAAGTGGGAACTTACTTCCAGTAGCACCTGTGTTACAGCAACCTAAGTCCAAGCAGCTTTGTATTTCATGTGAACATTAAAAAATAAGGAGAAGAGAGAGAGAGAAAGAAAATTTAAGTGGGTAAAATTACTCATGTAGTTGTTTTACACAGCTGAATGAAGATAATTGTATTGGCAATTGTGAGTGATTACAGTATTATCTGCCATCAAAAAAGTTATTGTTTTGAACACTAAAGGAATTAATGATACATAAAACTGTGCTTAGATTGAGTGCATTCATCAGCAGAAATGCCTTCTGCTGGCACTGCTGCACTGTAATTACTCCAGCCGCTCAGAGAAAGCAAGAGGAGATAGGGGCTATTGTGGATACTGCCAAAGATTTACATACATTTACACACAGAGAGGCTCTGGTGCTCAGAGAGATGGGAGTGGAACCAGGGCTGCAAAGCTGGTGGTGGACACATTTTGGCCCTTCTTTTTGTTTACTGTGTATCACAGAGCAAAGAATGAGGGGTCATCTCTGTGTTTAAAACTTTACAGGGTAAAGCCAGTGTAGAGAAGATGGTTAAATGCTCCTCAGAATAGCAAGAGATGAGCCCAGACTTTATAGGATGCTGTCTCCTGTTGTGTTGAATTGATAAAATAATTCCTGGCATCACAGGCAGTGACTTCCCAGCCCTGGGAGACTGATGGTTGTGGTGGGAATGGCAGAGGTGGTGTCCCCAGGAGACACCTTCTCATGTCCTGTGCTTCAAGTGAGCTGCCATGTAAGTTGGTCAAGGATCATGGCTATATCTCAGTAGAGATGGGGTGAGGAGAGGCTGAGAGAGCTGGGGCTGTTTAGTCTGAAGAAAAGGCGGCTGAGGGGAGACCTTATTGCTATCTACAACTATCTGAAAGGAGGTTGTAGAGAGGTGAGTGTTGGTCTCTTCTCCCAAATAATGAGTGATAGGGCAAGAGGAAATGGCCTCAAGTTGCATCAGGAGAAGTTTAGATTATTTATCACAAGGGTCATCAGGTGTTGGAACAGGCTGCCCAGGGAGGGGTTTGAATTGACATTGCTGAATGTGTTTAAAAGTCATGTAGATCTGGAGCTTAAGGACACGGTTTAGTGGTGGGCTTGGGACAGTTATGCTAATGGTTAGACACGATGATCTTAGAAAAGTCTTTCGCAGCCTCAATGACTCTATGATTCTATGAAATGTACAGGGCACCACACCTTGCACCTTGTGGCCCTTCAGCAAGGAGACATGATACTGGGGAGGATGTCAACAGGCATTTCAGGAAAAGCTGTTGCAAGGGTTGTGAGCAATATGTGCTGAGTAGCAGGATTTTTCAGGAATTACAGTGTCTTTCAAAAGAAGGGTGGTAGGTTGCAGCCCCTTTATGTAGCCCATGGTCCCTCTCCAGGGTTTGCCCTATGCTCTGCACAAGCAGGAATCTTAAAACCTTTCGCCATTTCCATCTTGTTGTGCACGGCTGCCTTCTGAGCTGTATCATGAGCTAAATTAATGAAGAAAGAGCACCCTAGGCTCTTCCCAGCCCGCGGGGGACCACCGATCCAGGCACGGTGTGCATCTCACTGCTTGGAGAAGACGTTGCTGTTGGATGCCCCGGCCGTTCGGGTGGGAGCCACCAGAGTGCAGGATTGAGCTGCTGTCCTGGCAGAAATAGCTTGCTCAGGGACTTTTGCCCCCTGAATCCCTGCACTCTATTACTCTGAACTTTCAAGGAGCGTTGAAGGAACAGCAAACCCTTTTCTGTCTCTTTGGGTGATGGGACAGCCCGAGCTTTTGTGGGGAGCAGTGTTTTGATCTCAGAAGGTTTTCAGTGTCCCTATTTAGCTGTTGGTCCACCTGGACTGGGTTAGCTTTGCTAAGGGGGACATCCCTGCAGAGACTGATCCTTCAAATCGGCAGTGTTCAAGTGCCCCGCAGCTCTGCTGCAGCCAGAATTTGCTGTGGTGTCCAGGACCTTGGCTCAAACTTGGCAGACTGGCTGTGTTTTTGAATGGATTTCCATCCTCTCTGACTGCCTATTGCAGAGACGGAGAAACCATTAATATTACTTGTGTTTAAAGCCCCACAGGTCCAGTTTTGAGGCTAACAGGGTCTGCCTCAGGTATAATCCTGGCAGTCTTCCCCCAAAGAAATATTACTGCATAGCTTGGGGTTAAAATTTAACTGGGGTCCTGAATTGTAGCAATGTGCCTAGCTCTTAAGCATCTCTGAGTTTTACTGGACCGAATCCAGACCTTCCTGGACACGGGTGCTGGCATTTTCCTTGCCTGAAATAAAGCACACAAACCCTGAATATTCTTTTTCCTTCTTTCACTCTGAGCCATGCTTTCTGAACAGGCCAGGAGAGGGAGACAGCCAGCCAGTTACTGTACATCCCGGATTTCCAGCCCGTCCAGCTCGCCGTGGGATGGAAGCAAGCACGCTGAGATACGCACATCGAATTTCCCAGAGGGGAGGTTTGGTTTGTGCAGCCCTCCGGCTGACCTGCGATTCACACTGACACTAGCAGAATGGGCATCGAGCAGAAGAGGAAACTGAGGCATTGAGCAAGCCCATGCTTTGGTCACATCCTCCTTCTGGGCCTTCTGGCCCTATTGCAAGGTGTGGTTGTCTTAGGTTTATTGGTACAAATGTCCCTGTGGCCTGGGCTGGGTCAACCAGGTGGACTATGGGGGGTATTTTAGCATCACCACAGATGTCACCCCTATAGGGGTGCACAGCTCACGCAGCACCTGTGTGCCTCATGTCCCATCCATATCAGGGGTCTGTGCAGTGCCTTGCACACCCAGCAGCTGGAAATGGTTTCAGTCCCCCAGTGGTGAGGCAGTGGGGACCTCTGAGCAATCTGTTGTTGCTCTGTGGAGGTACAAGGGGCATGAAGAGGCACAGGCAGTGGCTGGGGTCCTTTGCTGACTCCTGTATGTCATCTTCCCAGAGAGATGGGAAAGCTGCAAAGCATTGCAGGCTGTACTCACAGCAAACAAGTCGATGGATTGATTGATCCCTCTTACTGCCTGTGTTCTCCATCCCTCTCTCATCTCTCCTGGGCCAGTACTACTGAAGGACTGGTGAGATCACCCCTGCATTGAAAAATAAATAAATAACCAAATAAAAATGCTGACGTGGAGAAGTCAATCAGCTTTGTGTGGCCTTGTAATATCTCATTTTATCCATGCCACGCTTTATTAAATTCTCATAAACCTGTCAATGAGGACAGATACCATTTCAGTTTACCCCATTAGTTCTACACAATGACATCGGGGGAGAGGGAGACGGGAGGTGGAGGGGAGGCACTCAGTGCAGAGAAAAGAGGAATGAATTTAAAGAAATAAAAAAAAAAGAGAGAGAAAACCGGAGTCAAACTCAGCTTTGTGACAATAGTGTAATAACATCGGCGCCCAGGGAGAGTAATTGAATTAAGTGGCATTTGTTAATGGTTTTAAGATTTAGAAATGTAAATAATAGTTGGGACTCTTTAATAGGACTCTGGTTTTAGGTAACTGCAGCCTTGAGAATAAGAAGTGCTTTGCTGTTTAATATGATGTCAGATAGTTTTGTTACTCCTCCGGTTTCATGCCTGCAAAGCATATTTTGCAGTTTTAAATCCGGGTGTGTTTATCATCTTTCCTTTCTAACTTCAGACGGAGCTTAATTCGTGAGTATTTGCATGAACCGTTCTTAGCTGGTCTCTATCACTTATTTGCACTGCCAGGAATAAAGTATTATTTCTCCCGAGCTGCTTTGGAGAACTTCCTGACTGCAGTGAGATTCTGCTCAGAAGCCTCCCATCTATTTACATGTTCATTAAAGGCAGGCGGCAGCAGGCACTCACTGTGGAGGGGGCCGGACTCGGCTCCTGGAGTAACACTGCTGGGAGCAGGCATGTTACACCGGGCTTAGGCCAGTGGGGATGGAGAATCCAGCCGACAGGTAGGATGAGCTGGGCGATTTAGAAATGACTTTCATGGGAACTCTTTCTGCTTAAAATATTATTGGATTTTCATTTAGGAACTTATCAAAGTGCAAGAATAAAGTCTGAGCTGCCTAACCCACATAGGTCTAAACAAACAGTCCCCCCTTCTGCTCCGGGATCTGACAGCTCGCGGATTGGGAAAGGTTCTTCGTTAAGGCATGGGCTGAGTCTCAGGGAAACCCACTGTGCCAGGCAGAATAGGGGGCTTTACATTTATTCAGGCTGAAAATCTTCTCCTTTGCAGGATGAAGGCTCTCCCTGGCCTGTGCTGCGGGGATGCTGCCTGCCTTCCCCACTTGTCTCTTTAGCTCTGCCCACTGCTGCCTGGGAACTTGCGGCTCCACTCCAGCTGCACAGTGAGGAAAAACCTCTCTGATGGCTTTTGCTCAAGTCCCACTGTAAATGAGCAGCTCTGCATACACTGGGTTACTCTAATCCACCCTCAGCAGAGCTGCCTTCCAGTCTGCTTCACCTCTAACCTGCAGTTATCTCTGTTCTTGATGACTTTGGCTCTGTGTCTGTGCTAGTAGAGCCTGACTCAGGGCTGCAAACTGTGCTTCCCATCCAACAGGACCTCAGGACCTACACACCCTAATAAGAGCCTTGTTCCGTCACCCTTATGAACCTTCCCCTTTACCTCCACAGGCTTGGCTGGAAAGAGAGCGTAACAGCCCCAAGCCCAAGCCCAATCTTCTCAGGATGGCAAAGGGTACTTGTCAGACTGTAAATACAAAACTAAAGGGTTCAAGTTGCTCATTTCTCTAGGGAGATTCTTAAGTTGTTATTTGTTGAAAAGAAAAAAGTTTTGTTTCATCACAGAGATGTTGAGGTTTCTCAGTGAGGTTACTCATTTGCTATAGTGTCATACTTTAAACAGAGCAGGAGTAGAACTGAGGAGGTTTTTCTCTTTGCTTATGGAAAAAGAAAATAAGAATGAGAATAATACTGCAATTAAAGCAATAGATGCTTCTCTATCTCCCTGCATTAGAAAATAAAACCTGACCACCCTATTAATGATCAAATTCTTAAAAGTAGCCCCTGATATAGCAGTTCCCCTCTGGCAGGTCCCATTTTCCTGACCATACTACCATGGCATTGACCGTGGAAGAGGGAGTGGCAGCCACAGGCTGGGCTCCTGTGAGATCCAGGGGCCCAGCACATCCCTTCTCCTGGTGAAGCTGTAGGACAAATTAAATGTGTGGCTTTCCATCCTCTGCAAACTAGAAAGGACAGATACTAGTAAATATGGGGGCTCAGTATTTTCTGTGCTCCACCATTTCCCTGCAGATGTGGGACTGCAGGCTCAGTACCTGCCTCTCCTCCTGGGCTCCTGCTGAGATGCTGTGGCACCCTCAAGCAGGGCTACAGGATTTTTCTCCTACAGTTGAGTTCCTGACATCCTGCATCCTCCCAGGGAACAAGTGACCTGCATTTGTAGCCATGTTTTGCAATTTGGGATGCTCAGCAATGCAGCAGGATAGCAGCTTCCCACAGAGGGGGAAGGACTGTTTAATGTTCAGAGAGCCATTAAATGATTTGCCATGATAAGACCCAGGTGATGCTATTTTCTGCAGATAAAAAGCAGGTTCATTTTCATTAGCTGCACAAAGGCTGTTTTTGGTGGCAGAACTTGCCACCAGGGCAGTAGCTTTGACATAACATGAGATACAAGCAGTAATACCCTAACAATCATTGAAATCCACTAACAGCTGTGTTGAGCAGCCTCTTGAACATGCATCAGGTGAAGCAGGAAAGGGATGGGACAACCCTAATATAGGAAATGGTGCAGGTGGATAGGGAGGTGCGTTTGCATCCAACAGGAGAGGGGAGCTGCTCCCAATCTGCTAAAATTGTTTGTGAATGGGAGCGTGGCCCTGACTGCAGCAGTTTTTCCAAACAAGACTGAATTGCATTGGGTTTTTTTTGGTGGGGCTGTCCTGGGACCATTTTCACTGACAAACTCTGCTCAGCCAGGAGCCTGTTAGAAACAGACAAGGGAAGAATAGCATTGTGAGCCAAAGAAATTGGACTCCAAATGATTTACATGGGGCTTGAGGGGCACCAGAAGGGCAGGCAGTCCATAAAATGAGGTTAGAAACTACCATCCTCTGTTATGCACTGGGACATGGCTACATGGTGGCCTCCTGGCATCATTCAGGGAGGCAGCCGCAGTGTAGTGGTGAAAGCAGACATCTTTTGTCTCCTCTGATTGGAAAATTCCCCATCCTGATGAGTGTCTAAGAATACATTTGGGTTTATGTCTTCCCTTCTATGGCATTTTCCTGGCTCTGTGCAGTGCCTAACACCTTTAGAAGCCACAGGATCATCCTAGATGGTCATTACTGCATCTTGTTGTCTCCATGGCATGATGTGGAGATGTTTGTGAAGTGAATGCACTGACTGTCTGGTGGGCTGAGATGTTGGAAGGCAAGAAACACTTCTTCCAGCTGGCTGGGTCCTGTGGAATGTAGTATCTGAGGGACCCACTCCTGCTGCTGATGGAGCAGCTGTGGGGTTCGTGGTACCTGCAGAATATTGCTCTGAAGTGTTTTAAACATTGCCTCTTTGGGAGAAAGGAGAGCAGAAAAGAGCAAGCTGCTTAATCTGATTTAGGGTTCAAGCAAGGCCAGCCTTACATCTCAGCCAGGAAAATGTGACATAGCCCACCTGCTCACCTATATGTGGGACCCACTGCTAGAGGTTTGGCTGTTTAATGTTCTTCACCACTGCAACGTGAATGAGTTGGGGGGGTGTGGGGAGGAAGCACTAAGAGGAGTCCCCAGAAGAGGCAAAGCCCTGGTGTTTAATCTGCACTGGCATGAAGGTGGTTAATAAGATAATCCGTGGGCCCTCTAACACAAAGAGAAAGTGAGTTTTCTGATCCATAAAGGATCAGTCTGCAGGAAGCCCCATCAGACTCCTCAGCGTGAAATTACACCACAGCAGGGGGGTACAGTCCTGCTACTGTACAACATTAAAGAGATGAATTAGGACTTGACATTCATGTGCTTAATATGCCTATTCCTGGCAGTATCCCACAAGGACCAGTCACTGCCAAGGACTTACGGTCACTGGTTCTAGGAAGGTATTTAGGGTTGCTCATTTACTTGCTTCCAGAGCCAAGCTATCTGGCTTCCCCATCTAATCTCTCAACATGAGGAACGGAGGGGAGTGCAGCCCAGCTTTTCTAACTGCAGCGATTTGGTCCAGTGAATGAACACTGGGTGCACCCTTGTTGCTCAAATAAATCACAGTGATCCTCTGCACTAGTGAGTGTCAAACATAAAACCATGACTTAGTCCTCAAGGGGCTGAGAAAGGAGGAGAGAGCCAGTCCTGAAAGCGAGTCTCTTGGATAGTTGCTGGTAACAATAGTTGCTGGTAACAAGTACTTACTGGAAAAGAAACCTCTAAGCATATCTACAGCAGAAATCAGTCCAACTGGGTTAGCTTCCTTGGCATTAAACTGGTTGGAGATGGGCCTTCGACAAACATGGGCACACTGAGCTGGCTTTGCCAAGAAGCCAGAGCCTTTCCAAGACTCAGGTCTGGATTGTGTGAAAATTCCTGTGTGTTTGAACTCTGAGCTGTGCAGAGTGCTTTTGATTTACTTTCTATCCATGAAATGCCTTATTGAGAAGAAAAATTTCAAGGGGAGGGGGAAAATCTACTCGAAATTCTGGAAAAAATGAAAAGGAAAATGAGACTACATAGTTCTGGGTTTGAGCTGATGATTTTCCAAGAGAAAATCCAGACTTCTTTGTCAGAAGGTAGCTGTCCTGCAGGAAATTCCTGATCTCAAGTGTGTGCTGCACTTCTGGCAAGAGCACTTATGATCAAACTGATTGAAAAGCCATTTAATTGGAACTGCCTTAAGAGTGAACAAAAATTTGGCAAGATTAGCAGGAGGCAGCATAGACAGGCTCCAGAGGAAGAAATAAGAAGTAGGGTCCTGCCAGAAGCTGATTTTGCAATGGTCTTACATGAAGAAAGGGCGAGAGCTGCCTCAGCATGAAGACACCTTTGCGGCTGTGATCACGTCATATGGCACATGGATCCTTGGCAGTCCTGCTCCTCTCACTTTCTTCTATAAATGGTTTTCCCTGGGAAAAGGGAGCAGGGATATGGTGGGATCTTGGGACTTACTTGCACACAAAAGCGGTGCTCAGCCTGAACATACTGAGCTTTTCTTGTGCTGGACAAAACAGAGGACCAAATTTGCAACCTGTTTCTACAGCACTTTGAATACAAACACAGTCTTGCTTGCCCCCCTTGAAAAGAGTAGAGAGGTCACTGGCAAGTTCATGGGGAAAAAGGTGAATTTGGGCTCTAGAAGTTGCACTATCACTATGGGTACTGTACCCATATGCCCCATTTCTGGTTTGTCCTGCTCTGTGTTCAACTCATGGTAACTCCTGGGGGCAGAGATGAGGATTTCTGTGGGGTACTTTTTCCTTAAGCACAGGCTTTCTGGGAATATTTTTTAATTTATATTTAAATCAGAGCTAACAATGTTGTGGGTGAAATCAAATAATAATTTATACCCATATATCTTTACTTATTTACTTATTGTCTATGTGATGAAACTTTTGGGTATAAGCTTATACATCCTGACATCAGTCCAGGCAGGAGTCCTTCTTGAACGTACAGAGCAGCCTCTGGTGAATGTGGCTGCCTTTAGATAAACAACAAATAGAGTCAATGGCTGAAGTGGCTAAATACCCCATCCCTATGGAACAAATGTGCTCTCCTCTGTTGCCTAGAGGCAGCATCTAGGTGATGTGTGATCACTCAATTCTTCAACAAACTAGTCCTCAAGTCCAAATGAACACTTTCAGGATGAAACAACAAAGGACCTTTCAATGCCAAAAGCTGCTTGGCATTTTGGTTGTCCCATTGTCCAGACAAGGCAGGCACAACGTGTCCCCAGACATTCTGTTGATTTGAAATAAATCCCAAGAATAACACCCCCTAGTAAACCAGTGTGTGGAGGCTGATGGAACACTCCTTACCTGAATGATAAATGCCCATTCTCCCAGAGAGTGACAATTTCTTTTAGTGTGCTTGGCTTTTGTGTCTCATTAAATTAGAATTCTCCCACTGAGGGTTGGGTTTCATGTCCAGGTCACAGTTTCTACAGAAAGGAATTTTCATTATGGTCTTGGAAACACTTAAGCCTCCCTGTGCAACTGATCTATCTGAGTTTTTCATAAGCAGGAGGACCATGGATGCCATCAGCAATCAGGGAGGCCACTTCAAGCAACCTAAGAAGGAGGTATGAACCTTAGGATGAGACAGGATCTCATAGCAAGATTAACGTGGACTGTGAGGGTAATTAACCACCATAACTGTTTGTTGAAGCTGAGGTGGGGGATACCTCCTTGCTAGCAGACTTTAGACCAGAGGATGGATTCCCTGTTTCAAGAGGCAGTTAATTCACCGAAGTCCTTTGGCTTGTGATGTGCAAGGTGACAGACTGTATTATGAAGCCAGAACAGTGGTTTGGGACTAGTCTAGCAATAGCTGGGTTTTTTGGCCACAGAAGGTGTGAGAAGTTAGTAACTATACCCAACATATCAAATAATGTGAGAGAAAGAGTGTATCCCAAGAAGATATGAGATCTTTGAACTTCTTGTGGGGCATAAGACCCCAGATACAGGCTGAGCAGCAAAACTCAAAGAATATATCTCTAAGCCTGGGGCTTACCCTGTTTTCTGAGGGACTAGTGAAGGGACTAGTTCCTACGCTGTAACTGTCCTTTTTCTAGTTAAAGCAGGCATATTGCTGAAACTCCCTTTGCTTTTCTTTCTACAGGTTACACAGCATCAACAGTCTATTTCCTTATGAATGCTGTCTTCTAGTTGTTCTCATTATTTTCCTCTGGATTCTTTCCAGCTAATATGCATCTTTCTTGAAATGGTGCTCAAAATGGACGTGTTTTTCCATTCCAAATACTGTATCTGATTCTGATGTCTCAAACACAAAAAGGACGTGGAACTTTTGGAGTGGATCCAGAGGAGGCCACTAAGATAACCCACCTTTGCTATGAGGACAGGCTGAGGGAGCTGGGGTTATTCAGCCTAGAAAAGAGAAGACTCCAGAGGGACCTTATAGCTGTCTTCCAATACCAGGAAACATACAGGAGGACTGGAGAGGGACTTTTTCCAAAGGGATCTAGTGATAGGACAAGGGGAAATGGTTTTAAACTGAAGGAGATTACGTTTAGACTTAATATTTGGAAATTCTTCAGTACAAAGATGGAGAAACTCTGGAATAAATTGCCTGGAGAGGTTGTAGATGCCCCCTCCCGTCCCTGGAAATGTTCAAGTCTAGGTTGGCTGAGGCCCTGAGCAACCAAATCTAGTTGAGAGGCATCTGAGGGAGGTTAAAGTAGATGTTCTCTAAGGTTCCTTCCAACTTCAGCCATTCTATGATCTCAGATACAAACAGAGAGACGTGGAGAGAAGATGTATCCCCATGGGGCTCTTATCAGGGCTGTCTGTGGTTGTAAAAGTATCTCATGGGTATTGTATGACTTAATTCAAGAAATGACCCTGAAAATCCATGCCAGCAGCTTTGCAGGCTGGAAGTGGCACTCTTTTGCAATTTTCACTTCTTATTGAATATGATGAAAATACTGAATGTGTCTCCTTCCCCCTTACCTCCCCTAAGTTTTCTCCATTAACCTCACTGTGAAAAAGTTCCTGTTGATATTTAGATGGAACCTCCTATGTTCCAGCTTGCACCCATTGCCCCTTGTCCTATCACCAGATAACCTTGAGAAGAGCCTGGCTTCATCCTCCTGACACC
>VZRI01012524.1:95335-132961 GCA_013397515.1 Upupa epops
TGGACAAAAAGTGTCTTTTGAAAACCAACAGAGGCAAAAAATACTGTGAAAGTGAAGAAATGTTGGAAACTTCTCAAGAATGCCTTCACATAAAACCAAAATACAAACACACTGAGCTTGCCTGGGCAATGGCATCAGGCAGTGTTATATTCCCCCTTCAGACAGAAAAAGACATACAGGCTTTTCATGTTTCCACCTCTAAGATGCTTCTCTGTTGTTTACAGGTTAGGATCTTGTAATAGAGAATATTTTGAAGGGCCCAGTGTCCTCCCTTTTGCCAACCTGTGCCACAACAGCTGGACCTAAGTGAGTCCTCTGAGATGTGTGTGTTTCACTAGAAAAGGAGTGGCTTTGGTAAATACTCAGGTTCATTTAGGGAAATCTGGGGTTTGTTTGACTCATGTGTTTACAGTAGGTTGGCATGGAATATTTGTCACCTGTTCTGCACAGTGCAAACAGAAACCTTGCCATCAATTCTGGTTGGTGTTAGAAAAGAATCTTGCAGGTAGTATCATTTCTGGGCTGATGAAAAATAGCTGGAGAAAGGAACAAATTAGCTCTCTGGATCATGACTCCACGTAGCTGTTCCATAATGAAGGAGTGTGTTTTCTGTACCCCTTGACTGATTTCAAGTATCAGGAAAATATTGTTGAGAGCTCTGTTGACCAACAGAAGCTCAGCAGAAGCAGTAGAAATCCACCAAGTGGANAACCCAGCTGCTGGAGACTTGTGAATATAAAAGCATGTCTGCTTTTAAATGAGTTTCTCTCTTGTGGTTGGGAGAAATTTGACAGCCAAATACTGAAGTCAAGGAGTTCTTTATCTACATGACAGAATCTCATTAATTATTTTAGGGACTTGAGAGTAACTTTCTTGTTGCTTGCCGTTAGCAACACTGTGAAACTTGAGCGGAGCAGGGAGTGAATGACATTACCATACCCAAAAAGGAATGGGATTCAGGAGAGTTAAGTAGCCCACACGAAATGATGTAAAATAAATTCGATTTTTTTAGTTCCTCCGTTTTTCATAGCTCTTAACAAATAATGCTTTCAAGTTGAACTACGGGGCTACATTCTGTAGATCTTATTGATTTCAATTGGAAATTTGCCTAAATAAAATGTGCTCAGTTGTTTTTTTTACTCTTTAAATCCATCACTCCTTGCTATTACTCCTAGACTTTGTCACATTGCTCCCTGTTATGATCAGCCCTTGTTGCATGAGTTCAACTTACACACATGCTATAAGAGCTCCTGAGGAGATGACAAACTGCTGTATTTTCTCACTTAAAACTCATGTAATCCTCAGTCACTTAAAGCAGCAGAGTATGAACAATCACTCCTTGTTCAAGGCTAGCACAATCAGGTGAGGTTATGGGGAGGATGATGAGGGCAGTTTGGGCAAAAGATGCTTTGTGGTGCACATCCATGTGTATCACTCACAAATTCCTTCTTCCATTCTGCTGATGAATCAGTGGGGTTTTTTTTATATAATTCAACGTTTTATGCAAAGGAAAACATGATAGATAGATGCTGCTGGTTAAAGAGGCAACACGGTGAGTATAACGGAGCCAAACCTAGTCCTGCTTTGCATTCGGTTGGCTTCTGAAAGTTGTCTTGCTCTCCTGCAATATTCCTCGGATTGCTGGCCCTGATGCCTCCCAGTTACACTCAGTGGTGGGGGCTCAGGAAAAACTGGTACAGCCACAGGCAACTGCAAATCAGAGGGAAGAAGCAGTCTTGCTGCTCTCAGACATGTCCTTGGGGACCAGTTTGCTTGAAAAGGAGCATTACGGTTGTTTCTGTACCCTGGCTCTCCTCAGTGGAATTAAGGCAATTTCTTGAAATGGCTTTGACGGTGCTGTGAGTGCTCCAAATGTGAGAGGAAGGTAATAACGCCTTCTTTAGCCACCATGCTGGGAGATCATAAAACAAGGAATAGATCCTTTGGAGGAGGAGAAAGTTTTTCCAGAATCACTAGGAGCTGGACTGTTACCTCAAACCCATGAAAGAGAAGATGGGTAAGAAATTTGCTTCTACCTCATAGATTTATCATGCAGCTGTCTGCCATTAGCTCCTGGTTGGTTTGGCACTTCCAGGATGGTGCAAAGTGCTCTTCATCGCATCACTCGAAGTCTCCACTAGACTCATCCAAATAGAAACCCTAATCCTGAGCTGGGTTGGCCTGTATGGTGGCCATTTAGGCTAAGGCTGGTGAGCCTGATGGTGGCTACTGGTGGTAACAAGCATCTTGCTAACCCTAAGTGACAGTCAGGGTGACAGCTGGGAGGCTACAAGGGGGACAGGCAACTCTAAACACATGCTTAAACACGGCGCTAGTTGCCCAACAATCAGTAACATCGAGAGGGCGACATTAACCAAAATAATAAATTGTGTGCTGGGCTTCAGATTGGCTCCCTTTTTTTAGTTGATTTTGCTAGGATTTATTCCATTTGACAAACCACGCTGTTTAGAATACAATAGTGGCATAATCACAGCCTGGGGCCCTCATTCTTCAAGATAATGGGATACTTATTCATCTAAGGCAGGTACAAGTCTGTCCTTGGTTTTCATTTTACAAGATTACTTGTATTTCTGTCTTGTTCGCAGGAGGTGATATCTGTCAGAAAGCAATTTTCACCCAATTTGGGGTTCTTAATATTTTGTCTTTAAAGTCCTTTGCTGTTGATTTTTTTTCCTTTCCCCCACAGCTTGACACATGTTTGGCAAGTAACCTGCAGACAAGCTGTCTCAATCTCTCTCTCTCTCTCTCTCTTTTTTCCTTAACCTCACTCATTTAAACAAACAAATAAATAAATAAATAGCATCCCCGTCCCTGTTTACATAGCTTGACGATTTATTAGTTAAGCGTGACAGCACAGGAATTTTTCAATGTACAAGCTGTCCCGGCTGTGGCGTGTTCCACTTCATCCTCGAGAAAAAGAGAGCTGCTCTCGCTTTTGTTCAGCCTGACAGTCTGGAAGTTGGGCAGAGAGGAGCCTCTTGTCCCCCCAGCAACGTGCCAAGAAGGGGTGGTTGAAAGGCCAACTGGAGGGGCTGAGCTGAGGGCTCGATTCAGGCTTTGAGGGCACAACATCAGTACTTTTTTTTTTGAAGTAAAGGTGAATGAAAAGCGGGTGGGTTATTTTTAGTGGCAGAGCAGAGGCTGGTTGTTTTTTTCAGGTATTGTTTAGAAATCAAAGGAAAAAAACCCCAATCAGTCCACTAACAAGGTTCTACTTGATACTCAAAAGTAACATGTCTTTTTCAGTTAACAATGAAGTGGAATGGGGCAACATACGTGATAATCCATCTGGACCTAAAGAATATTTGGGTAAAATTCTAGCTGTTTGGGATTTCAGCCCTTTCAGATTCCCCACAGGAAAAATTCCTATTGTTTCCCCTTTTTCTCATTCCCCCTTGCTTATCTCTGCAGCCACTACTGCTGCTGCTTTGGGGTGTCCTGGCTCAGCTTTCCCTTAAATCTGAATTCTGAAAATGCAACACTCCACATCAGTTAATGCTTTTTGTTCCCCTCTTTCATCCCATCCTTGCTGAAAGTTGCAGGAGCTTGGACAGATGTGAAGCCCCCTTCCCAGTCCTGACTCTAGTGCTGAGACCAAGTGGAGATGTGACACATTCCTGCAGGTAACAGCCCTGCAAACGTCCTGGGAGGTGGAGGGACCTTAAATCACAGGTGGATGCAAAGCAAACAAACAGAAGTGGGGAAATGAGGCTGAAATCAAAAGCACATCTTTCATCTCTCTTTGTTTAATCCCTTCAGAGGAGCTCTGTGCAAAGAGGAATTACTCTGAGGTGACTCAGACACCTTTCTTTTCTCAGTGAGTGTCTCTGAAGGCAAAACTAATTCACTTCTGCTCCATCAGATCTCCCCTCTATTGTTCCCTACTAATGTAATTTTTTTGTGCTACTTCAGGAACATTCCTGCCTGAGTAATTGTCTCCAGCACGGAGAGTGAGGAGAGGAAATTAAGATGTTATTGAGGGTTTGAGAGATATCTCATGTTTCAGAGTGGATCAGAAGGACCTTTTTTCCCCTCTGAGGTGCCTGTTACAGCAAGGTGAGGCAAATATGTTGAATGGCTTAGGTGCAGGGAGAGGGCTGGCGTGCAACTGAGCTGATCTTCAGGAAGCTGCGATGCTTCTCTCTTCTCTTGTCACAGCAATAAACCTGTCCTTAATACAACACATGGCTCTGTCTACAGCAGATAATCTCTCAGGGAAAGAGTTTCACCTTTGGTGGTCTCTACCAAGCAATCACAAGAAGTTGTCTTTAAAAGCCTCCAACTTTTATTTGGGGAGGGCCAGAGGCTGGACTTCACAAGGGGTCAGATGAGACTTCTTTGTCTGAAGCAGACACATAACATTAGAGTAGTTTTTTTGCCTTCAACAACCACAGACTGAAGGGAGCTGAGTTGCTTTCTCCAGTCCTGTGATTTATCTTGTTATAGGAAAGTTCATTTTTAACTAAAGAATGAGACTGTACACATAAAAATCCATCAGCAAAGACTCTTCCAGAGTAATGCAGAGTGTTTCAGACTTCCCCACGTGTTTCTCAGGGTGGCTGTGGAATTCTGCATGCAGATTTTAAGCCTTTTTTCAGAACTGCTAATTTTTTTTTTTATTTTCTACTTCTCGTGCGTCCTTGGAGAGATGGTTTCTTGTCCTTGACATCCACCCCGGCCACGACCACTAAACCACTGAGATGGTTGAACTGCCAGAGCCTTTGTGGTAGTCATGACCTATTAATTGGCTCCGTAAGAAAGAAGTAATGGGGAAATGAGCATAAATGTTACCCTTGGGATGCTTACAGCTGGCTTTTCAGTAAAGGGTGGTGTAAAATTGACTGTTCAAGAACAAGACCTCCAAAGTCAATCTGGGAATAGCAAGTGTCTTACCTGGGTTTCCTGATGGTGGCCAATGGTCCCACGGACCACCCCACGTACATCTTTTCATATAGGAGAAGACCAGTCACATCCTATCCCCACATCCATTGCCATGCAAATTTTTGTTTGTCGAAGCCCTGGGAAGTGGGAAGGAATTCCGGCAGCTAACAGTGCACTCTGTAAGCAGCACCTCCTCAGTTTGCTGTGCAAGTGATGCAGGGACCTTGGGTTGGTCAGTTTCTCCCCAGTGCAAGAGGAACAACCCTATGGTTTGGGGGCCTGTGTTGGAAGCTGGATAGTCACAGTGTGCAGTGGAGTGTGCAGCTGTGCTGTGTGGACAGTGTCAGCAACATGGATCCCTTTTTGCCATCATTTAATGCTGGACATTAAAAACCTACCCAGATTTCTCAGTCTTGTCCCTGAGTGGACCATCATTGCGTGACAATGATTTTTTCCACTACAATTCCTATAAAAAACATGAAAAGGATATTTGATCTCCAAGGAGATGAAAAATCCTGCTTATGTCACCTTTTATTGATCCTTTTGCTGTGTTTATTGAAATAACCTCGCACCCCTGTTTGTCAGCTTGCCCATGTGTTTTCTTGTGGATACGCTGCAATCCAACACTTGGATACTTTGCCTTACTAATGCAGAGAGAATGTGTTTGAAAGAAAGCCAAGGAAATCCATACCTTGTTGCCTTTTTTGCCTGTGTCAGAGTGAATTCACTTTGCTTTAGGTCCCTTCGTTCCCCTCTCAGTGCTTGTTGGGAAGGTGATTTGCAAAACCCTGAGGAGGGAATGCTGCTGAAAGCTCTGAGAACATGACCTATAGTCTGGTGGTTTCCAGGAAAAGCAAAGCTGACAACTGGATGTGGCTTGTCCCAGCACTGCCCTGCTCATGGGTGTGTAAGCTTGTGAAAGATAAGCTGTATTAGGGCTGCAAGGATGCAATGCAGACACCCCTGCTCCTAGTCCTGCAACACAGAGATGAATCTGGGGTTTATCACAGGTCTTGGCTGAACTGGTCGGATGAGTCCTTGGTGAATCAGGGCTTGGAGACAATTGTGTCACTGATAATTGTCGATGATGAAGACAGACATTTTAACACCTTCTAGGCTTTGGGTCTGACCTGGAAAATGCATTCCCTAGATGCATTCCCACCACTTCTGCTCTTGGACACTATCCTGCCGCTATAGGAATTAAAGTATTTTCCTCCAACAGTTGTAAATGGCAAAGGATTGGCTGCAGGCTGGCAGTGGGGAGCCTGGGCTTCATCCCACTGAGGATTCACACTCGCCTGGGGATGCTGGTCCCTTCTTGGTGGTGAGGGAGACCAGAGGAAGGTTTTCCCAGTGCTGAGCAAAAAGCCAGCCTTCATTCAAAAAGGGGTTATGAATCCTGAAGATAGCAAGTGAAATGTAAGCAGTAGCCTCAAGACATAAATGGACAAAAGCTGTAGGTATATAGTCACTTAGACATCATGATTTGCTTTGTCAAGGGCGAGGCAGGGTTGTCTGACATGTGCCTTGCAGCAGGTTGAAATAAAAGGCTAGCATGATTCCTCCTGGACTTGCAGCTCCTGAAAACAGAGCCAGTCCCAGTGTGTAATAGGATCTTCACTGCTCTTCCAGGGCTTGAATAACATTATGGTGACTTGGCATAGACTTTTGCCCTTAATGCAAATAGGGGAATGATTTTCTAATCAGGTAAGATAAGGCTGAAACATGATAGACACTGTAGGGCTTGCTAATGAGATACCAAAAGGTGGCTTGTAGCTCCATAAACTAGTATTAAAAATAATGCAATGCCTGAAAAAAAAATGAGTGTCTCTGGCTAACAGGGATGTGAGAGAGCCTTGATGCAAATCTTTGTAATAAGTGCATTTCAATGAGCATTTGAAATATATATATATGTATTTATTTGCATTGATATGTTTATATGGCTTTACATATCAACTTAGTCAGGAAAAATTGAATAAAATGTCTCAGGTCCGGGAAATGAGAAGAGATTATGAAAAGCAGATTTAATACAGCACCGTTTTTTGATGTTTGTGGCACATTCCATCATATTGCCAGAGACACCCAATTACACAGCTTGCAGAGTAATCAGCAAATGGGGGATCCGAAGGAGAATATTAACCGTGGTCTTTTTTTCCCCCTTCCTCCTCCTCCTTCTTTAGCAAATATTATGTTATGCTTTATGGAAATGGATCAAAATGCCACATGTGCAGTTAATACTGAGCTCTGGAGCTCTTTCAAATCTTATTTTTCCCCCTCACATTGTATTTTTCTGGAACAAACCTCCCGATAACTTTAGTATGTGGTCTTTAAGGCCAAACTAGCACCTTCAAGTTTCTGCAAGTTTGACTTCCAGTTTGAGCAGGTGGTTGGCTTTACCTCATGGTCCTTGTGTGAGGAGAAAAATCAGATCTTGCTGTTAATTGCAAAGAATCACATGCAAGGATGTGATGGGAGCTCATCCATTCATTTCCCTTTTGCTGGAGGCGAGAATTGTCCAAGCTGTTTAGTGACCCTGAAGGTCACAGACCACCTTACCCACAGGGGTTTTCATGTTCAAATCAAACCTGTAACTGCAGTGATTTAGTGATTCATATTCCATTTATTGTAGAAAAAGGTATCGGTGATTGCAGTCTGGGATAACCATGGCTGGCTGATACTTCCGGTGCATGTCCTCAGGCAGTCCTAGAAGGCACCGATGGAGCCAGACCAAGAAAACTAGAACTAAAAATATTACGGGCAAGGGTGTTCCCAGGCTCTGCTCATATTTCCACTGTTCCTGGCACTCTGCCTGGTTTAAGAGAAAGTCGGCTTTCTTGAGAATGTCAAGAATGTTACTAATCATTACTAGAAATGCGCTTGCTTTTCCCTTCTATGTATTTTTGTCTTCTACAGTGTTTTTTCTTCTGCATTTCTACAGTTGGAGAGGCAAAGCAGCAAGTCATAGTGGTGAGGGGTGATATTCTGAAATGGAATAATTTGATTCTTGTTCGAGAGCTTCATTGCCAGGGGACTTCAGGGCAATCTCAATAAAGTGTCTATCATTTTCATTTGTAAAAAAAAAATGAATATATAAATATGAATATAGTAATTTATATCTTACTGTACATAATTATTATGATTTTTTTCCCCATCAGCTTCATCAGGCATGAAGTAAGGCCTGTAGTCAGGACAGAAAGTCCTTGGCATCACTAGAAACACCTTGCCCAAGATGTTTTGCCATTTAGGTGAAGATTGAAGCAACCCTGAGGGAGCAGTGTGGTAGAGAATCAAGCTTTGTAAAAGCTGCTCTGTCATGTTTCTGAGTATAGCCCACTATTGTCTAGACCTAGAAAAAGGGACAGCACTTTGACCAGAAAGAAACATCCTCAAACATGCAGAAAAGCCCCAATCGTCTGACAGTGGTCACTGCACCACTGTCTTTAAACAGACAAGCTCTCTGGATAGACCTTTCCCATCACGACCTCATGAGGCACAGATCTGGCTCCTGGCTTGTGCCAGAAAGTGACAAGAGAGCAGTCCCCTTGTGCTCTCCTCTCACAAGGCAGCACAGGATTATTTCAGCATCTCACAGCTGAAGGGGGCTTTTCACCTTCCAGTAGGATTTTCACCAGACAGTGACCCCAACAGTAAGAGGCTGATATTCTTCACATTTCCATGTGGTCCCAGCCTTCTCTCCCACACAGACAATGTCACCACCACCATTGGCAGGGACATGGCAGTGCTGTGGGGCCAGGCAGGTGTTTTAGTGTAGAAACCATTACCTGCCTCATGCTCCATGCCCAGGTTTTCTGCATTTAGAAGACTGCTTGCAGCTCACCAGTGACATGACTCAGATACAAAACATGTTATCCTACTTGCAGGTACAACCTCACCATTTGGCTCAGGAACTTTTCAAGGAAGGATTTGCAAAATAAATTCTCCTTGATTGATTTTCTTTCCTTTTTTATTAGTGGAGTATGAAAACAGGCAATAATTTTACAGAAAGCAGGACTGTCACAATTGGTACATAGCATCATGCTGCAGCTTTTTGGAAATGAATATAAACTCTTTTTTCCTTCTTCTTTTACCTACCAGAATAAATAAATATGATACACGTTTGAGTTCCGTGATAGTGAATTCTAAAGCACAAGGTCTTACACTACAGCTCAATTTTACAGCGATCTGTACAGTATATTACTTTGATTTCCTTTTTTTTTTTTTGTTCTCCTTTAAAAGACTTTGTTCCTTTGCGAGATAGGACTGACACACACACACACGGTTACGCTTTGAAGCTAATGGGACGCCGTGGGTCAGAAGCTGGGAGAAAAGGAAAACAATAAAGTGATTGCCTCCTGGCATGAGAAAACAAACCTAAAAGTTATTTTCCATTGGACAGACACATCTAACGTTCTGCTGTATGAGATGGTCCTGCTCAATCGCTAGAGCAGGCACAAAAGGGTTTGGTCATTCGCAGGGCACCAGATACTTAACTCATCATGGGTTTAATGTGTGTCCATCTTTGAGAGCTTCTGCAGAGGGGTCTTAACTTAGAGCTCAGAATATTAAATAAAGTAATGGTATTTTTTTGTTAGCATATGGCAAATCCTGTATTCATGGCATGTTAATCTGGGGGCTAAATCGCATCCTCAGCTGTGGCATAGCTCCACTGAGCTCAGTGTAATCATTCCATTATGGCATCACAGCAGTGATGAGGATCTTACTTTACACAGTGTCTAGGTCTTTACCATTCCTAGCAGGTCCCTCTGAAAGCCAGGAGGAATGCATGACTTGGGACATGTCCTGAGCTCTGCACATGGTCCTAAGGCCATGCTCAGTGTAGGCATCAATGAGACCCTTCACCAATGAGAGGGCATCAGAAAAGGGGTCGTTCACTCCTCATCTTCTGCATCTCTTTCCCAGGCAGCTTGAGAAAGCAAGGGATCATGCAGGCACTGATGTCTGTGCAGCTGGTTATGAAACTAGGCATCCACAAAATCCGTGGAAAACAGAAGACATTAATCATTACTGGGCTGTTTTGCAATGTGGTGGGAAAGTTATATGCCGGCATCAGAGCAGGGGATTTTTTTTGTTTGTTTGTTTGGTCTTGCTTTGCAGGAAATCTGGTGGTTTTGGTTTTCACTTGTTTTGTTTTTTTGTATTGCACCAAACTTTTCTCATTCCTTCTGCTATGGATTTAGACCAAGTAAAGATCTACTCAGAGAAATAGGTTGTTTTCACTGAGTAGAAATAAACAGAAGATATATGATGCTGCCCTAGAACAGATTGTAAAAAATCAGCAAGGGGCATGTGGAGCGGTAAGGAGGGAGGAAAAGAAAAATCAACACAGCTAGTGAAGAACAGCAGGAAAGTTCTGTAATTGACTTTTCTCCAAGCTTAATTGAGTTATGTTTCATAGCTACTGTAATTAAACTAGTAGAGTACGATGGATTTGAATGTGCATTTCCTTTCTGCAGGGGTGTATTGTATCCTTCATGTATGAACCCTTCAGGAGCATCCTGAGATTGCTCCGAATTGCTGTTGCAATGGAACAACATGTGGTATACAGGGACAGAAGTAATCTACCCACTTTGGTGTTTCTTCAGCAAAGATTAACATCTCTTTGGCTGGCTGCGGTGGCAACAGAAACCTCAAGCTGGTTAAAATCCTCCACACTGTCCAATACCTAAACGGCAAATGAGATGTGGGGGAATAGGCTTTTGATGGTTATTTCTGTATTTAGTGGCATGTTTGGTATTTCCTACAGAGCAAATGATTTTTGGTGCGGAGAAATACAGGCAAAAAAATCTCACTCTCTTTGTTCCTGTATTTCCACTTCTTAGCCAAAACATAAAAAAGAAGTAACAATGGAAAAACAAGGTTCCCTTTCTACCTCCCAGCATCATTTCTAGCTCTAGTCTCACTGTTGTTATATAGTATTTCTCCTGCATTGTTTAAATACACCCTGTATGTTATGAATACCTATCAGGCTTCCCTTGTGGAGTAGAAAAAATGTAACTGCAAACTCTGATCCTGAATATTTGGACCTGTTTTCTCCCGGTTCCTGATTCTGAAAGGACCATAGCTAAAACCTTTAAACACTTGGTAAGTAGAATTTGGAGCCAGAGCTGGTTCACCAAGGAGAAGCAATGTAAGCAAAGCCAAAGGAAGAGGGACAGACCAGCAGAGGAAATCTCCAGATATACTCCCTGTTTCAGAGTAGAAATTAGGGAGACTTTTCTCCAGTGTTTCCATTACTGGTTTTAAAGGACTGGGCATATCCTTTTACCAGCATTTGTGCCATGCTGTGCTTTTATTTGGCACCTTCTTTGTGCATTAAAAACATCAAGCTGATCATCTGCAATATGAATCTTGGGATGTTGCTTCATGTTTTACATTCATCCCCCGTTGGCTGCAACTGTCTGAGGAATGCTTAGCCAGGGCTGGTGGAAGGAAAGGGAACACACAGATCTCAGGCTGCAAATTAGGGGAGATTCTCAGGAGTTCTTCCACCCGAAAAAAATACTCAGGTCTACAATGTTCAAAAATAAATGACCCAGAACTGCTCCCTTCAGTCTTCCTGCTATGTACACAGGCTTGAATTGAATGAGGAGTTTCTAACTGTGGTATTTTGATGTGGGTTTGTTTTGGTGATGGTGGGTTTTTTTCCTGCCTGAGAAGAAAAAGCCCCGAAGCATTAAAACAGAAATATACAGAAAAGAGTCTGTTTGAACAGGTAGTTCATTATTAAACTATTGCAAGCGGAAAACCTAAATTCCTGCTTTTTTGCATTCCCAGATCAACTTAATCCTGTCATGGATGATTCATTTTGATCAAAGCAAGATAAAACCCAAAGCTACCATAAAGCAGTTCAGAGGTTCATACATATTGAACACAATAGATTTTTTCTTCTGCTTATTTTTAAATACTAGATGCTCTAGTATCTATGGTAAAGCTGTCTCTGCCCTGAGCTAAGCTAATGTCATCCTTTCCAGTACTCAGGCAGAAAAGAGGTGTCCTTCTTCCCTGGGATAGTACAGGTGTGACTAAGACCCCCTGTTCTCTGCCTGAAACATTCACTGATCTTAGATGCAGTTTCAAGGGCACCTTTTATTACACTAAGATGACTGAAAGTCCAGATCTTGCCTCACTGCCAGTTTCAACCCCTATTCACTTCCTCAGCTCTGCTTGGACTGGACTCATGACCAACACTAGAAGGAACATTAGCTAAATTTGCAGTGACTCTGCTCTGGCAAAGCAACTCCAGAGCCTACAAATGTGCTGAGGTTGGCAAGAGGTAGGAAAAAATAAGGGTGAAGGTAGCTTTTTGAGGAAGGCGGAGGAGGAGCATTACAACTTTGTTCTGGTGGTGCTGGTTTGGGGGATGTGATACAAAAAAATGAAAGCTGGGCCTTTCAAGGGATCTTTTTTGAGACAGTAAATGTATGTCAGTGGTTTTAATTTAATCAGGCTCCTTTGAAAGCAGCAGCCAAAATCTACTTCCTACAAATACAGTTGGTTTTGGCAAAGCAGAGAACTCTGCTGGTCACTTGGGGATGCTTTGACAATATCAGGGGAACTAAAGCAGTAGTAAAAAAAAAAAAAAAGCACCAAACCAAAGTGTTTGGCACAAGTGAAATATTTAAAGAAGATGGTTTATTTTCTCTGAACGGTGGTGGAGTGGTTGAGCTGCCCTTCCTGAGGTTTGCTCATACTGCAGCTTCCTAAAGGATGAAACACTGTTTTCCATTGTGGCTATTCTTGTATCTCCATGTGCAGCAGTTACACACTTTTTCAAGTGGCCTTAGTTGAGATGAAAACACTTCCTCCCCACATTTGAAGAGGTAATTTGACCTCTGACCTCGGACCCCCTGTTATGAAGCAAGGTAGGAGTGAGAAAGACTGCTAACTATGGGTCTACATTCCTTGGCTGAATCAAGTATGGACCAGCTGGTATTCTGCCGTGAATTTGCACAGCTCTACCCGGTATGTTAGTGGCAGATCTGACTGGCACCTTTGTGATTCAAACCCAGCACCTGCCACAGGGTGGATCTGGATATTTTTGTCCTAGGCAACACTTGAGATTAGATCTAGGTAGCATCCCTCTACAACACTCAGAATAACACCAGTGCATTCAAGGGATTTGTTTGGTCTGGCTAAAAGAAAACCCCATGATTTGAGTTGGCAGAAACATCGCTTCCCAAGAAAGGAAAAGCACCCAAGGTGGAGCAATGGGGTCATTCCAATTCACTGAGGCTGCAACTGTTCACTGAAATGATTTTGAAGCCGATGAATATTGGTTACTTGCAAACCCTGTGCATGTTTGGCAGGTTTATCCTCTGTCAGCTCCAAGAGAATATAAAGCCTGGCTTATTGCCTGCTTTGCCTCCTGAGCCTCAGAATGTTTCACCAGTTATATTTTCATTTGCTAACCAGTTTCTGAAGCTGCAGGGCCTGAAGGTAGGATTTGGCAATCAGACCTTTTCCTAGACACAGTTTGTGTTAATCAGATCTTTTGTTAAAGACCCAGGTAATTCATGGCGTGCGAACGCACCTCGAGTTCATATGAAGTTTGTGTTATTCTCTGTTGTGAATGTTAAACCAAAATGCTCTCCAAAAAGGAAAACCTGTAATCTGTAAAGAGAGGGCTTCTGTACATAGAGAAGATCAAAGAGGAAATAATCTAGATAGAAAATACTCCCATGAATTTGCCTTTCCTTCTTCTCCACAACCAGCAGCATTTGACCGATATTGTGTTTTCTGTCTTTGAACAAGTGCTATTAAAAAGTAAAGGAAACCTGATTGCCTTATAGGAAGTGCTTAAGCGAGAGATTCACCTTCATATCATTTCCTAGCTCTTAATAAACTTAGCTTTAGTGGGTACGGGAGAAATGGAGCGCTGAAGTGCACAATTGTTTTCCTTCATCCTAAACACCTGTAGATTGCTGACCGAGAAGAGTAACTAGCTACAAGTTGAAGCTGGGAGGTTGGCTGACTTGTAGCTTCGATACTAGTGACTACAATGGAGAAGGAAGGGGTAAAAAAAAGCAGAAGAGATCACAGTTCTGTAACACTGACAGTAACACACAGGCGATGGGTGCTGTCAACATTATATACAGGACAAAACGGGACGGCTTCTTGTCCCAAAGGACACAACAACAAAGAAAAGGTGTCTATAACATAGCTGGCACATTATTGTGGGGCTGAGGAAAGGGGGTTCTGAACATCACAGGCTTTACTCATGGCAGTCCAGAGGACGGTTCGTATGTCTACACACACCTCCTCTCCCCATTCCTCCTTAAACATTTAGCAAAGACCAGGCCAGTAGCAATGTCTGATGCGATCTTGGTGCTACTAAGACGTTAATATACGCAAAGTTTTCCCTGAACGGGAGCACCTTACTCCAGGAAGAGATGAGGGTGGATGTGGGTTCAAGAAGTAACATAGCTAGTGCCAACTTCTGGTGCATCTTCTGATAGGAAATGGTACGTCATCTAGCAGTCAGTTGGGTAGGGTGTCAAGCCCAAGGGATGCTGCGTGCTGCTTTGCTCGGAGCCTTAGGTTCTCAATACTTGTCGTTTTACTGTTCAGGCTTGGAAGGGAGCTGGAGGCCTGCAGGATGGGTGAGGACCACACCTGCTGAGCATGAGAGAGCGACTGGTAATACGACTGACAGTGCAGAGAACTCAGTGGTGCCATGTTGACGTTCATGCCCAAGTAGGGCATGGCAGACGGTGTCCCCATTTCAAAGGAGGAGTAATGGACCAAGTTGTTTGTAGCTGCCATGTGCTGGCGGAATTGCTCCTGCAGGCGGAAGAGGCTCAGGGGTGAGGATGAGTAGGAGTGAGTGTGAGCCAGGCCACTGCTGGATGAAGGTGTCACAGTCGCGCTGATAGGGGACTCTGCAGCAGGAGACAGAGGAGATGGGTGTTATTTCTACAGGCAGGACGCAGGTGCTAATTTGCACCCCATTAGTGTTCAGGCTAAAGCATGGGCTTCTCTTTTGCATCAGGAGGGGAAATGAGAGGGTTCATGTTAGCTCAGGAGAGCTAAACATGTATCTGTTCCATGAGTCTGAGCATCCTAACAGCATGGAAATGGGGCCTGCCTCTTTGTTGCAGCTGTCCTGCTGCAGTTGGTCAATGTTCTTCCCCAGCTCAAACCTGAGCAGGTGTTTGCTTTTTCTGTGCTCCTGCTACAATAAACATCATGGTCTCTGTGGGTCTTATTCAGTGCTGAAGACAAGAAGTCAAGCCCATCTACAACTACACATGATACAGGGAATAAGAGATTCTACCCCATCACCAGCATCCCCTGTGGAAATGCCAGGATCTGATACAAATCCCCATCAAGATGCTGCCTCTCACCTGCTTTTGGGCTCGCTCTCTTGCAGTTCAAAGCTTTGCTGTCCACACCAGGACTCTTATCCACTTTAGCCTCATCCAAGGTGCTCTTAAACTCCTCCTCTCTGTCAGTTTGATCCTCGGGTGCTGACTCACTCGCTGACTGCTCTGATAGGGTTAGGTTGAGGTCCGTGCCAACCTCACTTGGGAGGCTCTGGACCTTCTCAGTGTCTGGGGTTGCAGCCTGGGTCTCCAGCACAGGCAGCTCTGTCTTCCCTTCACTGTGACTCCCTTCACAGTCCTTCTGCTTCTGCAGCTGCTCCTTCTGCAGACTGCGCTGCTTCTTCCGGAATTTGGCTCTCCGATTCTTGAACCAAACCTTCAATGCCACAAACAACAAAGGGGAAACTGGTGAGAATCCTGCCTAGTGCCAAACTCAGCACCATTCAGTCTGGGAGCTTCAGGGGAAGCACAGGTGATGGGGAACTGCAAACCCACTGTGCCCTGATGTTCCACTATGCTGGATCTCAGAACCCTGCCTGACTTCAGTGCTTCTACACACAGCATAATGAATATAGTTTTTTTAATGTCCAGCCTTGATGTTAAGTCTTTGAGGCACTCCACACCACTAAGGTTGTTTTTTTGGGTTTTAGTGTGTTTTTTCTAAATTGGTCAGTCAGTTTTGCCCAACTAGGATGTTTTGTAGCTGAGTGATGACATTACATTGTCTTTCACTCTTCATTTCTAAACTCATTTGGTTCTAGGCTTGGGGGATTGTGGCTGGAAAGCTGCTAAACAGAAAGAGACATGGGGGTACTGATGGATCATCTGCTAAATATGAACCAGCAGTGTGCTCAGGTGACCAAGAAAGCCTAAGGCATCCTGGCTTGATTGAGAAATAGTGTACTATACTATGAGAAATAGTGTAGCAAACAGGAGTAGGCAAGAGCTCATCACCCTGCACTCAGCACTGGTGAGGCTGCACCTCAAGTACTGTGTTCAGTTTTGGGCACTCAATGCAAGAAATCATTGAGGTACTGCAGGTGGTCGGAAGAAGGGCAACAAGGTTGCTGAAGGGTCTGGAAAACAACCTTTGTGAGGAGCAGCTGAGGGGGCTGGTGATGGCTAGTCTGAAAAAAAGGGGTCCAACAGAATGCTTTATTGCTGTCTAGAACTACCTGAAAGGAGGTTGTAGAGAAGGGATTTCTTCTCACAAGTAACGAGTGATAGGACAAGAGGAGATATAGGATACCAGGGGAAATCTAGGTTGGACATTAGGAAAACCTTCTTCACTGAAAGGGTCATCAGGCCTTGGAACAGACTGCTCAGGGAAGGGGTTGAATCAACATCCCTGGATATGTTTAAAAGTCATATAGATACAAAGCTTAGGGACACGGTTTAGTAGTGGGCTTGGGACTTAATGGTTGGACTTGATGATCTTGCAACCAGCCTTTAGGTTCTATGAAGATGATGAAGGAAGTAGAACACCTCCCTTATGAGGAAAGGTTGAGGGAGCTGGGTCTCTTGAGCTTGGAGAAGAGGAGGCTGAGGGGTGACCTCATTCATGTCACATAACTATGTGAGGGGTGGGTGTCAGGAGGATGGAGCCAGGCTCTTCTCAAGGTCATCTGGTGATAGGAGAAGAGGCAATGGGTGCAAGCACGAATATAGGAAGTTCCATCTAAATATCAGCAGGAACTTCTTCCCAGTGAAGGAAATGGAGCATTGGAACAGGCTGCCCAGAGGGGTTGTGTAGTCTCCTTCTCTGGAGATGTTTAAGACCCCCCTGGACATGTTCCTGTGAGACTTGGTCTAGGTGATCTTGCTGTGGCAGTAGAATTGGACTAGATGATCTTTAGAGGTCCCTTCCAATCCCTAATATTTCTATGATTCTATGAAGTGTATAAAAATTATGCCGGCAACATTTTTGTGTCTCTTCAAGCCCAGCAATGCAAGAACCTCCCCCGCCAGCAGGTTATGAAGCACATTGTGCTAGTTAAAACAATAAAACGCCTCAAAAACCCAACAAAACTGTGGCCCAAGATGTTACAAATGTCAACACTGGTGGAAAAGAACAGCTGGAATTATTTGGGTTTCTAGTCTTCTGAGAAAGCCAGAAAAATAAATAAATAACTAGACTCCTGCTGATGCTTCTAAAATTTCCCCCAAAGAAATGTAAAACAGAGGATGAAAACCAGTGCACACTTCAGAGAAGTCTAAATTTAAAAAATGTGGATAGGAATTAAGTATTTATTTTGCTGATGTGTGACTTCAGACAACTTTATTCCCCCTCCGTCTGCCTTTGACAACTTTACTGCCCCAAACTCTTTGGTTTCACTGGCAAAGTCTTGAAGAGTCAAGGGAGTTGTCAATCTCTGGGAATCCCACTGTATTCTTTTCAACATCCCCACTCACAAACCCACAAAATATCAGTACCTGGACTCTGGCTTCAGGTAGGTTTGTGCACATAGCCAGTCGTTCTCTCATCACCACATCTGGGTAGTGAGTCTTCTGGAAGGTCTTCTCCAGCGCCTCCAGCTGTTGGGCAGTGAAGGCTGTACGACTCCGCCTTTGTTTACGGTGCTGCGATCCATAACGGGCCTCCAAAATGATATCTTGAAATGTACAGCCGTTGGAAGACAAGAAAAGTGGCCAATTTAATTATTGGAATTTGTATGCTGACAGTTGAATAAAACATTTGCTACGTGTACTGAAACACATGCACACACTTTGCTGGTTGATTGGGATGCCCAAGAAGATGAAACCTCCTACCACAGCAGCTGTGCTGCAGAGGGAATCTCTTTCTATGGCAGCTGTAGAAATTGTTGAAACTCCAAAGCTAAATGCTATTGATCCAAATCAGCCTACTCCAACATCAGTGGGGCAGGACACGTACATACACCGCCACTACATAGGCCTCTTTCATTCAGAAACACAACTCAAAACAAGATGGGGAGAATGACCATTGCCATCAGGAGAGTGACCCAGAATTTCATGTCATGTTCTCCTTGAAGCCAAGGACAGAGCTTCAGTAGGCTTCAATGCCACCATGGGGCTTCATCAGCTGCCCTGATCAGTGGGAAGAGTCCATGCAACTTGAACACAGATGCCTCTAGCTCATTTTGTTATCTGCAACTGCATTAGATGACATGCATCTTCCCAGAAACCAGGCTGATCTGTCTCTTCTATACAGAATCACAGAACTATTGAGGCTGGAAAAGACCTCTAAGATCATCAAGTTCAGCCTATGACATAACATCACCACAACCTAGACCATGGCACTAAGTGCCACGTCCAGTCTTCTCTGAAACGTCTCCAGTGACTCATATGTACTTGCTGTAGTCTTCAAGGAATGATATCGGAGAGCTGTTCTGGGCTGCAGTTCAGGAAAACACTTAAGTTCATGTCCTTATGTGTATTTAGCATGAAAGCACGTGCTTTACTGCACACCAACACTCTCCAGCATGTGGTGGAAACTCCAGCCACAACCAAGTCCAGCCCCACTGATGCCAGCCCAGAGCTCACGTGCTGGGTTTTCCTCAGTAAAGGAAGCGCTTATAAAGGTCTGACTTTGTAAACTGTGCTTGCAAAATTGAGGGCAAAGAAGAAATTCAGACTAGGAAAATATGAAGCCAACAGTAAAGGGTTTATTATTTTACCAGAGGCGTTATTATTACACAACAGTTACTGAGAGTAGGACGACTTTAAGTCAATGAAACTGAGTTACTCTAAAATGACTACAAAACCAAACCAAACACTTTATTATTCAAGTTGGGACATGCCGTGCTACAGCATCAGAACGGAACAGTCTGGCAAGAGCTCTGTGCTCAAAGAGGAAATACAGAATGAGCAGTGTCTGGTATCATTCTTAATTCAGTCAAGAATGTGAGTTCCAGTAGAAAGGAGGAATGAACACACTAGAAAACAACATAACATGGAGAATTGTCAGCAGTATCAGCCCACAGAGCTAGATGAGGGCTCTTGCTGCTGTTTATTTGTGCCTTTGTCATGAACATGGTGGCATGAATCTAAACAATAAAACAAACCCTGCTGCCAGCCAGCCCCAGAACCATTCAGCCAGGTTCCTAATACACTGGGTAACAAGCATAGCAAATCAGCTTTGCACCACTGAAACATTCCTCTTCCAAACTTCCAGCTGTTTCATTCTAGGTCAGCATGCACAGCCTTTCTGGGTGATTGCCTAAGATGCGTGGTTTTGGCAACCTGGAGGAGGCGTGATCAGGCTAAACGTCTTTGGTCAAATATACTATCCTGTTGGTTCAACAGGAGAGACTTCTGTGCTTGGAGTATCATAGCTCCCCGGGGACTTAAAACACTGGTAATAACTCTCTCCTTGGGGCAAAGAGACCATGCTTAGTGTGTTCAGACACAGCTCACAGCAGCCAGGTGAAAAGAAGCATCTGTTCCAGGACCAAAAATTGAAGCTATTCCAAAACATTTTACAAAAGATAACATTTGTGTTTCAAGTACAAGGAATCAGGAGAAAGGACTCTGGTTAAACACCCTACCTGCAGACTGGAATATTCCCAGGTTTCTAGAGCAGAGGTTAGACCTGCAAACTTCCCAGAGGCAAGAGCTCATGCGTGAAGTTTGGCCACTCCAACAAGAGCCAAGCAGCAATTATTTTAATGTTTTAACTATGTTTTCAGGCTTTGTGTGCAAGAAGGAGAATATAAATTGCTGGTGAGGCTTTGCACTTACAATCAGAAACCTCTGTTTTCTGACTTAAAGTCATTTGCTTTTGTGCTGCTTTATTCTGACTGTCCCTCGAAGGCAAATGAGATCTATAACCTGCACTGAAAGATATTCAGAAGTAATAGAATGTACAGCAACTGCAAAAGAACCAGTGTGGAGGTACATAATGCCTACCCACTTTTCTGCTTATCATTGGGGGGACTGTGGGATTTAATTTTGAAAGATATTCAGGTGGGTTATTAATTTTAAAGATAAGAAGTCAGAAAACCAGTTCAATCTCCTGGTCAAGAATATGAGCATAGCCTTTTTTTCCCCTCATCTCACTCTGCTTTTACGCTAGTCAGAGTCAAAGACATTAAGGCCTTTGTGTAAGAGATCTTGCATCTGAGAAAGGGATAACTTGAGACCCACGGTCTGCAAGGCACATTGCAGAGTTCAGGATCACCTGCTTCTGTGTGACCCAAACACACTGAAAGGCTGAGTGAGGAGGGGATGGATGAGCAGGACAAAGACAGTGCTCTCCTGTCATCACCCTGCAGCCTAGTGGTATAAAATTAGAGTTCAGGTCTCCTTGATCCCACTTCAGGTTTTTTTCAATGAGGACAGTGACTCCCAACTCCATCCTAGGCCCCCCATCTATAGGGATCCCACAGGCCACAGTGAAAGGAAAGGTCTGAGGAACCATGTTAAACAGGTTGCTAGTAGCATCTAGATAAGGGAAGATTACTGGCATGAAGACCTGAGAGGCAGTTATGGTTCGTTGATTCAAAGAGTGAGACCTTTGCCACCACGGCTTCATGCACTACCTGCTTAGGAGGTTGGTTCTGAAACTTCTGCATCCTTACTTTGACTTAAGACCATGTCTCTTCAGTTTAGCCTATTGAAATTGTCCAGGTAGATGACTTTTTCCACCTACTCTAGGCTGGAAGGAGTCATTCTATGTTTTTTTTTTTCCTTTAATATCAACCATCTAGAAAGTTATCTTAAAGCAAATGCTTAATTTCCAGTCAGAGCTTCATTCTGGGATGAGGTTTCTAGAAACACATCTACAGTAACTTTTCTCTTTAGCTTCCGTGTACTGGTTGTCAGGTGTGCTTTACCACCCTGCATCCAAAAGCTGACCAGAATGGTGATATTGCAGATGTTGTGCATTTGCATTGCAGTAGCCTTTGAGGATCTTAGACAGACCTGGGTGTTTTGTGGCAGGCTGAAATGTAGACCAGATATATTTACCTGACCAGATCAAATATTCTCACATCTCCTTCAAATATTTTTGGGCAATTCCCCCTACTAAATCATAAAATACTCCCAGGACTTAGTACTTCCTCCTAATGCCAGTGTCAACGTAGTGATATTACAGTCATGGCTGAATGCAGAACACCAGATCAGATGCTCTGAAGCAGTGGCTCCTGTTGCACTGTCCCACCATCAATAACGCTATCTGGGTACAGTCCCATGTGACTTCCTTGCTAACCCATCACACAGCCTAAGAAAGTTGTTTCATGAAGGCCAAACACAAAAGCAACAGAGAGAGCCAGCAGGACCTGAAAGAAAGCATCACCCAAGCCAAGGTCTAGGATCCCCACAATGAAATAAGTCAAGGTGAAATCCAAAGACCATCCAACTGCAGATCATTTTCGAGAGGAAGTGTGCTTGGAAGGACAAGAAATGGAAAACAATTGCAAGAAGGAGAAACATGGAAGAATGAGCTGTGGCCTGTAGGGGACTGAAGTCCTTGCAGGGGGGGAATCCAATTCACTGTGTGCTTGCTATTTTTTGTTCATTTGTTAGAACACATTTCAGTGTCCTTGTAAGTCTCTACTTTCAGCTCGATATAGTGGGTCTGTTTCACTTCTCACTCCCAGGCTCTCCAGTGCTCAGAAGCCAGTCTGCAGCCAGGTGCAGCAGTCCTCTGGAGGGCACATGTCACAGGCAGAACTTGGTCACACAGCCAGTATCCAGGAGCAGCCCAGGCCAAGTGGCTATGTCACCCTCCAGCTCCCAAAGAAGAGCTTCAATCAATGCAGGCAACAATCACAGAAACACAGATACCCAGAATTTTCAGGGTTGGAAAGGACTCTGAAAAACCATCCATTCTAACCCCTCTGCCAGACCAGGATCACCTAGATCGCAACAAAGAACAGCAAAAGTCATGAGTTGTTCTTACCAGCCAGTCTCTCTGCCAGGGTAAGGGCATGGACCGATGGCCTGTAGTCGGGGGCATGCTGGGCTTGCTGGGCTGCCTGCTGGTGGAGGTTGTACATGGCGCTCAGTGAATTCATGGCGTGGAGGGAGTAACCGTTCACTCCATAGTGCTGCATAGTGATATAAACCTGAAAAACATCAGCCAGAGTAGAAATGTGCTTAGGGGACGTGCTATTTCATAGTCCTGATGTCTCATCAGAGCTTTGGAAATGCTGAGCTCAAAGTGAAACTGCTGCACTCAAGGCTCGCTTCCAAACTCCTGACTCCAACAGGTTCTGGGACAGCAATCAGAGCACCTCCTGTAGACCTAAAGCACCAGCCACACAAGTCTGTCTTAGAGATCAGCCTGACTACGTGCCACTCATGATACAGTGAACAGGAGACAGGAGAAGATTTATTTTCTTTACATGCCATCATAAAATTTATCATATTATTGTGACTTTTAATGAACAGACGTCCTCTATCCCAGGGCTGTCTATGATTTTGTCTATGTCACTAACCACAGTGGGGTCTTCTGTAATCCCACTGCTGTAAGTCTCAAAGAATCTTTCTTATCTGAACCCACTCATGCATCATTTGTTTCCATTTATTTTTTTAAGGTTTTTACAACCCAAATGATACGGGGGTGGGGGGGTGGGGGGGAAGTAAAGCCTGTGGTGTAAAAGAAAATAAATCTGTAGTGTACTAAGACCAAAAATGTTATGGCTAGAGAGGGAATTACAGTTTGCAATAAATACTGACATTTCATAGCTCAATAGCGAGGGAATTATTTCAGAAAAAATAATGGCTTTTTTTCTACTGTGGGCTCTGCATGAAACTTCAAGCTGTATTTCCTCACAGACCATCTCTAAAACTGAGCTAATATTGATTCTCAAAAGCTGAATGATGCTTCATTCACCCCCGTTCTAAGTGACTGGGGGCTTTCAGGGCGAAGTTTCTAGAGTTTGAAAGACATCAGAGAGGAAGTCGTGGAGAATTTGCCACCAAAGAAAAAATTTGAACCTGTTCACATCAGCAGGTGGCCACGTGAAAAGGCAATGCAAGGAATTAGCATTTGGAGAAAGAGGTCAGCAGGACTAAGTTAGGGAAAGCAGACGGGTTATCTAGGCAACCCCTTACAAACTGTTTGATCAGTGGAGGGAGGCAGTTCATGCTTTTATGAGAAACCTGATTCATTGAAGAGCACAGACGTGAATTAGCAATTATTTGTTATTTTTTCTATTCGGAGCAAAGACCTTTACTTTTGCCTATTTATACCATGGAGGAGAGTCTTCCAGTGAAAGGGAGGAATGGAAACCGGCTGGACCCACTACCCCTCCTGCCCTGAATTCCTAGTCTCTTTCAAACCACCCTGATACGGGAAGCACAAACACAAGCTGTAGTTTCTGGGAAAAGTAGCTGAACGTTGTATAATTGCGGGCAGAGTTTGGTCACTCTAGCAGCTATGGGATGATCTTTGTTGCCCTTAGATAATTCTTGGACTGAGGGCTTTTGTGTCACTAGTGTGAGACGATACTTTAGGATTGTCTTCTCAAAGAAGCTGCAGCAATTACACGGATGTAGCTTGTGAATCTAGCACTCAGCCTCATCCCTGTTTCCCCAGGTCCCTTCTGCTGTGCCACCTCATCAAAGTACCAAGAGCACTGGTGGAGGGTGACAGATCCAGGTGTGGTTACAACATGAATCATAGAATCATTAGGGATCGGAAGGGACCTTGAAAGATCATCCAGTCCAATCCCCCTGCCACAGCAGGATCACCTAGACCAAGTTGCACGGAACACATCCAGGTGGGTCTTGAACATCTCCAAAGAAGGAGACTCCACAACGCCCATGGGCAGCCTGTTCCAATGCCCCTTACCCTCACTGTGAAGAAGTTCCTGCTGATATTTAGATGGAACCTCGTATATTCATACTTGCACCCATTGCCCCTTCTCCTATCACCAGATGACCTTGAGAAGAGCCTGGCTCCATCCTCCTGACACCTCCCCCTCACATATTTGTAGACATGAATGAGGTCACCCCTCAGCTTCCTCTTCTCCAAGCTCAAAACACCCAGCTCCCTCAGCCTTTCCTCATAAGGGAGATGTTCTACTTCCTTCATCATCTTCATTGCTCTACACTGGACACCCTCCAGCAGCTGTATCCTTCTTGAACTGAGGGGCCCAGAACTGGACACAGTACTCCAGATGTGGCCTCACTAGTGCAGAGCAGAGGGGGAGAAGAACCTCGCTCGATCTGCTAACCACCCCCGTTCTGACGCATCCCAGGACGATCAGATACAAACCCTGATGCCATCCTCATCTGCTTCATGTCTCCCTGTTTGTCTGCTCTGGATTCACTCCACAATACTCTATTTTTAGACTCTAAAACGTGGCTATCCAGCATCTACACAGAAACACAGGACCATAACATATCTCAAGTTGGAAAGGATCTCATCCCACCTCCCTCTGAGCAATGCCGATCAGATCCTTATAGTTCATGGAGAATGCTACTACTGGAGGTAGGAGTAGATGATCCCTTCCAACTAAGCCATTCTACGATTTATACACTGCAACAGCAGAGAAAGCCAGGGCTATCCTAAGTGGAACCACAGTGAAAATAGCTATTTTTGGTTCAGAAGCTCACCTAAACACAAGAATGCCATAGCTCTGTTCTAATGGAGCTTAGGGGACACCTAAGCAAGGCTAGAATTGTTTGCTCTTTTTCTGGTCTAGGTGAGGGACTTCACATGGCTTTTGTGTTTTCTCCATGATGAATTCACAGCAAAATTTTGACATGGGTGGTGCTTTGCTGGACTGCCCAGCTTTGCTGCTGGTGGCACATGCTAAGGGACATGAGCGTGTCCCAGTGACAAGTGACATTGACATGGCCACAGAGGACATCTCCCATTACCTGGAAAAGACCTATAGGTCCCTGACCCAGACCTTACCCATGACTGTGGCATCTGTGACACAGCCTTAGCCCATCCTTGGTGTGGTGTGGTTTGGTTTGGTTCAGAAAAGCACTGCACTGCTCTGAAGCAGAGCAGTACTTGGTGCACAGCAAGCCAGCTCCATAGGCAGCACTGCCCACCCAGTCCACACTATAAGTGAGACCTCTGCAGCCAGCCCAAGAGACACTTGCTTCTTTGCTTTTGCAGGCCAATAACTGTGGATCGGCTTTTCCGGACAACACAAAGAGCAAAAGAGAGGTTCATAACTTTATTTTGCCTCCTCCCTTCCCAATGCCTAATTTGTGAACCAGCTGCTGTCCTCATTTTGACTGGGATATAGCTGGCCAGTTCCACCAGCTTTGGCCAGCAGGTTGGGTGTCCCAAAGTTTATTAAGTTTCTTCATGTTTAGTGCAAACCATTTGAGGACACAGAACCGATTAACTGCCCTGGCCTGCTGCCAGACATCTTTCCTTAATAGATGCTGGAGAATTGACTCTGGGAATCAGCTTTGCCAGGGGATACATGGGAAGCCAAGTGTCTCTGACTCTCAACTTACAGAAACACCTGCTCCTTTGTAATCCCCCTTGCCTGATGTTGATTTTATACCATGCTGACACACTATGGGAAACAGGAGACAGACAGGAGAATGTTCTCATACTCTACAGTCTTCTAAGGACAGTGCCAAAGGTGTTGCGTTTGGAGCCCAGTGTTTCCACTGAAGCACTTGCTCCAGGAAGGGTGCAGTTTCTTTAATTGCTAAAAGGTGCTGTTGAGTGTCTGCATAAACTCTTCTGTGTGGCCTAGAAGAAAATGCATCAAATCTGGGGAAGGACGACTTACAATACGATAAGACTTAGTGATAGGGTGAGGGAAAATGGCTTCAAGCTAGAAGAGGGCAGCTTTACAGTGCAGGTGGAGAGACAGTAGAACAGGTTACCCAGGGAGGCTGTGGATGTTCCATCCCTGGAATTGTTCTCTAAGCAACCCAGTCTAGTAGAAGGTGCCCCTGCCCATAGCAGGGGGTTGGAACTAGATGATCCAGATCCCTTCCAATCCAGCCCATTCCAGGATACTATGAAATAATAAAGAGCAGGAGACTTAATAATGAAGGACTTGGGAGGGGAGTCACAGCTTTACTGATAACTGCCCAGCACACTACAGTGTAGATGATGGGCAAAACTTCCTACTAATTTGTGTAGCAAATATGTCAGCCCAGATTCCATATCAAAAACAAGAGCATTTACTGAGCCAGACTGTTCAGCCTAATAAGCAAAATTAACCAAACCCACAAAGAGTTCATGTTTAATTGGCAGCTGTGAGCACACTCCAGCTCCAATAAATTAAATATTTAAAAGACATCATGCAGCAATTTTTTTTTAAATGGAGAAAGCCATTCATCATGCCACCACTGTGTTTCACAAGCTGTCGAATAGTGCTTACACTGGTTAAAATAATCTTTATATTTCATTAAGCAACCAAATAAGCTGATCCCTTCCCACTGGCTGTATAGATGGTTTTAATTTTCAAAATCTGCAAATGCATCTTTTATGTCTTTGAGTGACTGGAGGGCCTCAGGAACAGTCACAGCTGGGAAGAGGATGAGAGCAAAGTCTGAGCCCCTGCTTCTTTGGAAGGGTATGGGCTTGAGTGGTTATTGATACAGCTGAGAGGGTAACACAGCGTCTATCCTGAAAGTCACTCTTGATTTTGTTGGGAGTGGCAGAGAAAGGAGACAGGAGCTAAAGAAGTGTGTGGAAAAGCAATAGATGAGAGGAAAAGCTGTCCACAAGGTGATGCCAGCCTGGGTTTTGCCCTGCTGAGAGCGCAGGAGCTGATCCTGCAGGATTTGCTCAGCACAGGGGGGTGGATATCTGTGGTCAGTGCCTGGAGCTAGTACCTCCTAGGCGGTGGTTTCTTCTGCACAGCTCCTCAGGGCCACAATTTTGATTCTGCCATCCTTAGCATTGAAAGACTTATTCTCTTCCAGCTACCTGTGTTTTGCAGCAGCAGGCTGTGAAGGATGCTCTGCCCATTTTGCTTCCCAAACCAGCAGATCTCCGAGGCCGTGGAACTGTGGCCTTCCAGGACCCAGGGCTCCCCCTTTACTTTAACCCAGGTTTTCCCATCCTCCACATTGCATAGTTTCAGGTGATTCAGGTCTCTGACCATCCCAGGTTAATAGATTGCTGCCCACTGTGTTCAACCACTGCTGCTGCTGTTCAGTACAACACAAACCAATTTGCACATTTACCAGCCAGGAATGGGAACCCCATTATCCTGGAGCAGAGCTGCAATCTGGCTCCCATCAGCTCCTTCCTGACACTAGCCTTGGAAACTTCAACATGCAGAACAAGAGTGGTGCAATTCACTGCACACCACTTAACACTGTAGAATGTAGGGGAAATTATGCCCTGAGCTGGAATATTGTTGGCTTTGGCTTCTCAACTTTTGTAAGATGCTTTAAGTTTCACTGTTGAACTGATAACTCATTTTTGTATTCAAGCACATAATTAATTGTGTTCTGAGGCAAGATGCAAAGAGGAGAGATTCATTCATTTCCTCACCAGCTAGAAACTACATGTAGGAAGTGGAACGGATCTAGGAATGATAAAACATCTTTTAAAAATGCAATATTGACATTTTCTGAAAAGAAAACATCCAGAACTTTCCCCAACCAAACCCACTACATACACTCTGGATTAACTGCACCAAGACCAACATGGATATTTTCTACTTGCTCTTCATTTTCCCCCCTTACTTCTCTCATCAAAATCCCATCAGTTGGTACCTGGCTTCACTTGGCAGCCACACACAAGAGTCTTAACAGAAATACAGAACCAACAAAACCCATTAAGGGAGAAACATCTCAATATCTGCAGCCTGCAAAATCAAGTATCACTTGTGCTGGTCAGAGATTAGGTCAGTGCTGGAGAGCTTGTCCCTGCACTGAACTGTCTTGAATAAGGACATCTGTGGCAGTCTTGTACCAACACTGCTCTGGAGGAGAGGAAATCTAAATCCACACAGTGTTTTTTCTCAGCTGCTTTATTCTAAAGTAGCATAGCCTTCCAGATCTAACCAGACTTACGGTGGAGGAATTCTCTTGAGTAGTTTATTCTGGACAGGAAAATTATATTTTCCAGGTAGATGTAAAAAACCCAAACAATAAGAAAACACATCTGTCTTTCTCCAGCAAATGGCATTGGGTGAGATGAGTTGGAGGGTTGATGTAGTAGGGGCTACATCAGTGTTGCAGGAGCTTTGAACAATTTTCTCTTTACCTTCAATACCCTTTAATACTCCCAAACTCAAAAAAAAGTAGTGAGAATAAATGCATTGACCCGCTCAAAAAGCTCAGGTCCAAAAATGTAGAATGGACTAATAAAAACTAGAAATTAAAATTACTCAATTTTTTTCCAGAGAAGCCAAGAAGAGGATGTCAGATCCTGCTTTTCAATGCATCCACTGTGATCGTTACATTACCTTTTCATTAAACTTGTCCAGGAATTGGAAGGGTTGGTGATGGTGAGGAATTGTAGGAGGCCTTTCTTTATGTGGGAAACAGGGTGTACTAAAAAAAGGTATACCTTTGCTTTGGCAGCTCAGTGGTAGAAGTGAATTTCCACACCACAGTTCACTACAGATAGAGAGGGATCTATCAGAGATGCATTTGAAGAGGTCAGTGCTGTCTCAGGTCTGTACCCTAATTCACAAACTGCTTGAATATGGGAAAAAACACCAGGAAAAATAAAATAGTGTGGAAGAAGTGTCTGGTGATCTTGGCTGGTGTTTGGGGTGACATAAGGAAAATAGGAGCAGCCCTGTCAGGGAAATAGGAAAGTTGTGGTACAAATCGCTGCCTATGTTTATGCAAAGCACTGGAGCTCTCTATGGGAAGTAACAGAAAATGGTTTGTGCTGACAACAACCACCAATATTACTGTTGGCTGTAAGCACCATGAAAAAAAAAATTACAAAAAAATATTCCCCCTTTCCTGGAGCTCTTCGGCTTTATGGTTTTATGCTTGGAGTTTTTATTCAGAAACACTTTAAATCAGCAAGATAAATAATGAATCTTTTTCTCTGCTTATCTGACAGTCTCGGAGAATAGTGTCACTCTCTATATAGAGACATCAGTTTTACATGTATTTGGTACTATGTGAATTAGGTACCTGGGGGGTTCTGAATAAATGATCCTTGCAAGAAGTTTTCTTCAGTATTTTTTATAGATTCCTAAATCTTTAAGATATATAAAGGTCCAAAATAACCCCAGATAATAAGCGGCAGTTTTGCTCTTCACATGAGATTGCTCAATGTCTAAGGGAATAATCTCAACTTTGAAGTGGATGAAATATGAATAATTTGGAATACTGTGATATGGATTTTCTCGTTTGAATGTCGAAGTCTGAAAGCAACATGCACCATAAAAATAGGGTTCCAAAGGACTTTTCTCTCTCAAAAAAAAAAAAATCAAGGTTCTGCATTTCTCATCTCTTTGCAATATTTTTACATTTCTGTAAATCCCAGGGTTTAAATTCAGTTTGTATCTTTGTACAGAGTGTGATTTTAATTAGACCTGATCTAATGGAACAAGTCGCAACCCACTGAAAGCTGAACCTGGCTGATGACACCAATTCTTGCAGCTTATGTTCCACTACTACTACTGGAGAAAAAACATTTTCCTTAAAACCAGGAGGTTTGCCAGTGGCTGAGGCTTGGAAATACTTACAGTTAGGGGCAGCATCACAGTTTTAGGGCAGACTTTGTCAAATAATTGCTTCTGTCGGGGCTTTGTTGCTGGAGAGCACAGTGACTGTACTGGTAGTGCTCATCTATTTGTAACAGAAGCAAAATAGGATATGTGAGAGTGCTTGTGAGTTCTAGAAAACAAACCTCAGAACATCCTGCTGAGATGTGGAAGTTTTATTATGGGGCTCTACAAACTCAGATACCAGGTTGTGAGCAGCTGAGATAGCAGGCCCTGGCTGACAGAGGTAATGCTCATCAGTTGCTATGATTTTTATTTAATGTTTTTTGTGAAATCATCATTTCCCTCCCCTCAGATCCTCAGATAACAGAACCAAGTGATTGATTACACACTTCCTAGAGAAAGGCTTTCCAGCGTCTCCATTTGAAGAGGCATGCTTCAAAGGGCAAATCTGAAATAAAATAAAGACACCCTCAAAGTCTTTGCTTTTGAGCCAGTCTTAAGGCTTAAAGTCCCATGATTTGCAGTGTAGAGCTAGGATTGGGATCACTGAACATCACTGCCATGCTACATCTCTTGAGTTAATTTCCACATGATGAATGGTGCTTGCAGATCAATTCAGGATAAACACACCTCCCTTCTCCCCTTCAGAGCTGTGCTCTACCCTCAGTAAAAGCTCTTGTGATCTGTATCAAAGCAGAAATATTATTCTGGTTAAATGGGTAAAGCTTTTAATATGAACATCACTTTGACTTCAATTCCAGGTCCTCATTCTGCTTCCAGCTTGGTCAACAGTAAAAAAAAATCATAATGCATTTTAGATTTCTTATGATTAATATCACAACAGAAACCAAACCCTGTAGTCTAGACTGATGCTGAGGAGTCTGAACACCTACAGCCCAGCTTTGCCAGTGTTGCTGCCACACACTGCATGTTTATGGATGTGAAACAGCAGAATCTCACTGCAGCCAGGGTCTTCCAGAGCTGCCTGCTGATCTAGTCTCACATCTCAAGACCTGACTCCAGAGTGACCCTGACTTCAGTGCTCAGAGTAATCGCAAAACACTGTGCAATCAAATGACTGATCTCACAAACAGCTTAAAGTGTTTAATTTGGGTGTTTATATGAAAAATAAAACCCAAAAAGCACTTTCCCCCATCACCCTTTCCAAAACAAGCATGTTTCTGGCTTAGCTGTATTTGTACATGGCTTTCCTGGTTTCCACTCACTTTAGTGAAAATGGTTTTGCTTGAGAAGAGTCATTTCCTTTGCCTTAACACTGGCAAAGAAAATTTTCTAATCCAGACAGTGGGAGACATCCCGACTTCCCAAAGTCTGGATACTTCTTCAGGGCTGCTGGCAGCGTGAGGGACAGCTCACTGCTTGCTCTGTGCACTCAAAACAGGTTTGTCTGTGTGGTGTTCATCTGCAGATCACTCACAGGAGCAAACTGAGGGACTTGAAGGCAGCTTCTTGTGTTGCTGGTGGAGGTTCAAAAGTCTCCACTGTTCCTGGAAGACAGAGCAATATCCTGGAGGATTTTACTCATTACATGGTCTCACTAAGACGACAGGGACCTACAGATTTGTGTTGAAGTATGTTTTCAAGACTGTTGCATTTAGTAACCAGGACTTCTGCTTATCCTGAGCACCACAATGACGACACCGATCATACAATCTATCCCTGAACCACAAAACAAGAGAGTGCATGCTCTCTAAGAAACACTGGTAGAAGTTGTTCCTGACATATAATCTTTGTCAAGATTTGCTGAGAGAGTTCAAGACACTTCTCTCTCTGCTCTGACAGCTGGGCTGGCAGAAGAAAATGCAGCTTGCCCATCCCAGTGTGATGCCTTAGCTGAGATGCAGAAGTCCAAGTGACCCCAAGGCGGGGGGGGGGGGGGGGGGGGCAATTTCTCTATCCACTATTATTATCCATCAGGTAAATGTAAGTTTGAGAAGTAAGTTCTGGGTAATACAGTACCATCTCCTCTTCACGTATATATCTGTGGGAAATATGGGGATTTGTGCTGCATTGCTGGAGTTCAATCAGTTTGCCACGAAATAGCTTTCCTAGGTGCTTTTCAGCTGGGTAGCTGCCAAGCTGCAAGGCAGTGATGCCAAGTGCAACTTTTCTTAAAGCTGATTTTTGAGAGATCTAAAGAAAAGTGAATTTTGAGCAAAATGGGAGTTGAGAGCCTGAATCCAGGATGCTTCTGCAGGTACAGCTGGACCCTGGCTCTGCCCTTGCAGATGGTGCTGACTGCAGTCAAAATTACCATTGCAAAATGCATGGTGGCAATTGCTTCTACTCAAGTTAAGCTTAGCTATAAAACAAAATGGCAGGCAAATCCTGTCACAGCAAAACAGAAAACAAAATAAATCCTGAAAGGCACCTCCATCAAGCCATGTAATTGTGGGACACTTTTAATACCTTAAAAGAATAAGCCAGAAGTTTGAGGGGTTTCTTCTGTACAAGTGAGAGCACTAATTTTCTACCACTGTTAGAAAATGCTGAGTTCAATGGCCTTTACAGCAGAGAGAAGATGACTTGATCCACCTTAAAACAGGGCAACAAGCTGGAGCTGGCAGCAGAGGCAGCGGGGTTGGGAAGCATGGCAAGTGCATGTAGTACTGCCTTTCCCGTAAGCGTTTGGATCCAGACACCATATTAAGCGCAGCTGCCAAGGTAAGCAATAGATTTGGCCACCAGCAGGTGATCTGTGCTTTGAAGAGCTGCGTGCTGCAAAGCAGGCAGAATAGCTAAATGTCCACTGGGTTTTGTGGGGAGATGTGCAGTTCTTCAGCAGAAGCACGTTCACTCATGTTGGGCTAACACAGAACTGCTGCCTGCTCACACACACACACACCCCCCCCCCCCCCCACCGCTACACCTGGCACTCAAGGCAGCTGGTATCAAGCAGCAGAAGAGATCACACTTCTGCAGCTCCATTGGCAGAAATTTCTGTTCTCTGAGACACACTGGCTCATCACCCCAAGCACAGCTGTTTTTCTATTGTTTGAAGACCTTTGTGGAATTTCTAAGCATCACCCTCCTGCACCCCATTCTTTAAGTTTTAACATCTGGACAGTTAAAAGCACCTTTTTCTCATGTATGTTTGCTCTAGACACACACAGAGACTGCAACTGGTCCTAAAAAGAGTGCCAGCAGATAGCAGGAAGAAATTACTTTTGTTTTGTGGCCCACCCACCACTGCTGGCAGTAAATATCCGTTTCCCACCGTTTGGAACTGATAGTCCCTCACAGTCCCAGCCCTCCCTCAGATCCACTCTCCAAGAGCTGTATCTGTACCAGACGTGGTTTAGAAAACATAAGGAATCTCATCCAAATCCAGATGAAGTCAAAAGGGGGAAATAAATAATTCATTTTCAGTAGCTTTTGGACTGGAACAGGCTGACAGAAAAAGACCCAGGGTTTGGCTAATCCTCAGTGCCCCATTAATTAGTTCCTGGATATTTAACAGCACATCAGAATTCTCTACCTTCTTTCCAACTAAGAAAGTTGTTGCCCTGAAGTAGGTTAGTTTATATGTAGCTGCATAGGATTGGAAAATCCGGTCTTTATTGAATCCATGTTCTTTGGCATTTTCCCTACTTCTATGTCTTAGCCAAATGAAGCAAGGTAGCTATAAACATTTCTACTCAGGCAAGAGCAGTGAAAGATTCAGATCCAACTGATGTCGGTCAGTGCCTCCAGCAGCAGAACTCCCATCTGGACAAGATGAATTGTGGCATCCCTCTGAAAAACCACATAAAGAATAACTGGTGTCTTTAAAAATGTGGGCTACTTCTAGCTAAAGGCTAGAACCTTGCTCTGTATCTTCACCAGAAAAAAACAGTGGCAGAGCTTGGTTCAGCACCTTCTCTGCAGCACCATTGTTTTGGCAAATTGGTTGTGATGATGGCAAAGGAGAGAGAACCTCTGTTCACTGTAGCTCCTTTTAATCCAATTCCCATCTTCACTAGCAGCGTTCCTTTAAAGGACAGAAGGCACAAAACCCATTGAAGTCACTCCCTCTATTACTATATTGAGCAAAAACTTGCCCGGACAGGCTTCCCTCCTCTCTGACCCTTGGAAAGTTCCTCTGACTGCATTTGTTTGATGCAGGTAGTGATTTTGACACTAAGGGAGAAGCAACACCGACACCTGCTCTGTGAAAGAGCTGCAACTTCGGAGACAGCAATAAAATCAGTTCAGGAGCCTGCTGATTTGCGTGAGCATGAAAATGCCATCCCATGGAAGCATGAAGATCACTTTAAATTAACAGGGAAACCTGCAAAGCCAATCTAAATATGCTTTCGGAGTACTGATGGTATGATTTTGGATATGTTTCTGCATTGAGTAGGTTGGTGTAATCCAACGCCACCTCTCATCAGTCACGGGGTAACTCAGAGTTGAAATAATTCTTACCCATTCAGGAATTTTCAGCTCTTACGGTTCTCAGGAATGGAAAAACTGAACTTAGAAACACTATTTGAAAGCCAAAGTGTTGTAGATCCAAGTCTGTCTGGGCACACTAGTAACATGGATTGACTTGCATCAACTTACTCATGGGTGAAAAGTGAGCGTGAAAGGGGAAAGCTAAACAGTCAAAATGCTAGTTCTGAAATGCGGGTAAGAGAAACGCCTAGTAGAGAGAAACCGCAAATGCACTGTTCCCCTCAGAAGTTCAGGAGACTTGGAACAGGGAAGGCGTAAAACCTCTCCTCCTCGGGGTGAGCCCCATCCTCCTCTCCTTAGGACAGACAGGGGAGACCTCCCTCGTCTGCGCTGACACATCCCTGTGGCTCAGCCTTTGCTCCCCATTGAGAATTCCTCACCCCATAAGCACCCACTGGGGACGTGGGACATCTTCGGGTCAACCTTCCGCGGCTTCCGCAGAGGAGAGTAAAAAAGCAGCTCTGACTGCTTGAAAAACTGGGGAAGGACATATGCTGGTGATAACCCCCCGCAGCCCCCTTGCTGAACCGTCAGCCCCCAGAACCTGCCGGGGACGGTCCCCATCGAGCCAGACAAGAGCAGATTTCACTCATTTGCTTTGTGTTCCGTGCAGAGGTGAGAGAAGAGAGAAAAACAGACCTTCCAGCCTTGCCTTTGGGGAAGCGGGAGGCTACTTCAGACAAAACTATTATCCATTAACATCCAATTATCACTCGGTCCAAGCCATTAATTATAAATCAGCCTCCTAATTGGGATAATTAGCTCTCTGCTACTTAATGTAGTATGACTGATGCATTTGGAAAGAAGGTAATCAGTCCATTTGTTTAGCGTTAGGCGAACAAATCTAACTCTCGTGGTTTAATTTCAGACTTAGCCTATATCTCACCCCCTCCTGGCCCCCCATCAGCATTAAAAGCTCTTTACAGCCCCAGTAATTGTTTGGGAAACACGGCCGGGATGGGCACATGGAGCTCCGCGGGGCTTTCGAGACAGTGACCCTCAGGCCGGGAATGCGACCGGGCCCCCAGGGGATTGCTGGAGTTTTGGGAGGAGGGTAATTAGAGGAGGACGGATTGGAACCCGAGCGCGACCCACAGGTGCGATCGCTCCTGAAGAACAGGGCCCTCGGCTTCCCCCCTCCCGGCCTTAATTTTCGATACCATTCTGGGAGAACAGGAAAAACTTTCCTGCTTCAGGATTTTATCTTTTTTTATTGTTGTTTCTCCCCGTCCCCCCCCCCCCCCCCCCCTTCCCAGGGATGTTTCATTAATGTCGGCTGCTAGTCGAGCCGCCGATAGCTGCGGGACATGATTAGATATTTATTACTGTCATTTACATGGAAAACTTGAGCTAACCAAGTGGAACAGGAGGGGGCCGCCGGAGGGGACGGGATGGGGCGCAGGCGGTTCTTTTTTCCCCAGCGCTGGAAGCCGAGCGGAACCCAGCCAGAGCCCGCACAGTTAGAGCAGCGGCTGCGGAGGGCATTCCGCAAAGCCTACCCTCCCTCCAGCCCCATCACAAGGACGGCGTTTTGGGATCAAGTCCTTCCTGAATTCCGGGATTTGGTGCAGTTTCTCTCCGTCTGCATTTCGTTTCGAAAGAGATCGGGCATAGCCCGATGCGCACGTCCCACCGGGAGACGGGGATTTTGTGTCCCGTCCCCCCCTTCTAGTTCCTGCGGCCGGACTCGACAAGGCGACCCTCGAGGACACCGACGATCAGGACAGGGATGCCCTCACCTCTGCCCCGTCCCGCACCAGGAAACAAATAAAAGTATCGTCCGGATAAAGCTGCCGTCGTAGGGCTTCTTGCAGGGTGTTTCTTGCCCCGTGACCCCAAAAACGGGGCAGCCATAACGGATCTGGCTGCTAAACCCCCGTAGCCTTTGAAGGAGTAACTTCCCCGAGAGTCTTGCTTCGTGCTACAGGAACACCCCTCCGCCAAAATGGGACACCAACACCCCCCTTTTTCGAAGGTCACCGTCGTTCTCCCTTTTCCCTTGAAAGGAGAACTGGTCCCCGGTGACCCCGGGCAGACAGCACCAAGCGGAGACACGGACTTTTTCCCCTCAAGTACCAGCCACGACGGAGCCACCCCCTGCTTCCCTCCCTATCTGTTATCCCATGGCCCGGGGGCGCGGCTCTGGCGGAGATGTATGAGATCTCTTGCGGTAAAAATATGCACGCGGGTCCCCATTTGGTTAGCCCTATAATAGAGGTGTAAATAGGTTTCGACTGCGAAGCCCCTAATTTATCAAGCAATCCTGACAGCGCAGGTCCGGGATTTATAATACCTCTTCAAGAGTGAGAGCAGGGACGAGGGGCGGCAAAACCCGGCCCCTCAGCTCCTTGCAGGAGGGTTCCCATCCGTTTCACCGTTTAACCTAGCAAAGGGGTGCTATGAGGAGGGTAATGTTTCGCTGGCAATACTTCCTAACCCTGCCGGAATCTTTCCCCGCCTTGTAGTCTCTTCCACACTCAACTTCCAGCCGCAACAGAAAGAGAAAAGAAAACCAAAGAAAACCAAAGCAAACCAAACCAAACCCAAACAAGTGCAACTCCAGACCCTCACCCTCCCCACCTGCCCCGCTTTCCCAACCCCCTCGGGTTGGTTTATGCCCCAGGCAGGTTCCCACCAGGCTGCGCGGCTGATTAAAACTTCGTTAAGTAAATAAAGGGATAAAATTGCGCTCACCCCACTCCGTGCAGACGGAAGGATGCATGTACCTCACCTTCCTTTGAGCAGGCTGGCACCCCTCTCATGAACCCCCACCGGAGTGGCCCGGCGCTCCCAGCCCACGACCAGTTTGTGTGAGAGAGGCCAGGGGCTGGTACTTGGGTTTTTTCTTTTTTCTTGCGTAGTCCAAATAAAGCAAAAAAAGAAAACAAAAAAAGGCATAGGAGGGGATGGAACTTGCATTGGAGCCCTGGGTAGGCTTCACCTCCCTCGCATCCCTAGCAGCAGCTGTCCCGTATCCGCGGAGCCCACCACGGAGAGATTCTCTCTATTGCCAAACAACCCCAAACTCGCCCTGTTTTCCCCCCAGCCCAGCCGGCACCGTGCTGCCCGGGTGTGAGGGTACGTGTGCGGCTGAGGCGGGGGGGAGGAAGGGTGTGTGTGTGGGGGGGGTTGTGGGGATCCTTACCTGAGCCTCTCAGCACGCCGTGGGAGCGCGGCGAGCTCTGCGCCCCGTCCCGCCCTATGCGCTGCCTGCGCCCTGTCTCCGCGCCCGGCGGAGCTGCCATCTACCGGGAGGCAGCATTGAAGAAGGATTTTTAAAAGGAGCTTCATAGCGACCCGGGAGCAACCCAGCAAGATTTTCAATGGTCCTCCACCCTGTCAATCAAAACAGGACTGCTGAT